>JAODGE020006919.1:0-67083 GCA_027574965.2 Ecitophya simulans
GCATCAGCGCGAACAGGCCGATAGCCTCAGTCAGAGCGAAGCCAAGAATGGCGTAGTTGAACAGCATCTTGGTCAGGTTGGGCTGGCGAGCGCAGGCGATGAGGAGGGAGCCGAAGATTGTACCGATACCCATACCCACACCAGCGAGCGCGATGGCGGCGAGCCCGGTGCCGACGTAGTGCAGTCCCTGCACGGAGATGGCGACGGTGGACGCGCTGCGGGGGCAGACGGTCACGGCGGTGACAGCGGCGGCCGCGCGGCGGACGGGCTGAGCAATAACACGGCGCATCATCTTGTCGAAGGAGTTATAGGGTAAGTGGGTGGTAGTATTATACTTCTCAGTGCTAGATAAAGATATTTGTTAATATGATGAATGAGGAGGCAGGGAGGGAAAGAGTAAGGTGGAGGGAGTATTACTGGGGTGAGGAGCGTTGTGAAAAATAAAATATCTGGCATGGAGCGGATCTGAGAGCCGCTTGCACCTGCGAAGATCTCATTGCCTGATGAGAGAGTTCTAGAGGAGGGAGGGGGGGAACCACAATAGCGTCAGGGTAGTTACATGCACGTCAAGTGGTGGGAGCTGCTGCTCCTCATGCTGCCTGCCCCCCCCCTTCTTAATGCTTCCATCTCACTGTACTATTATAAAATGTATTATACGACGAAACAGAGAATTGACGAGAGAGGCTTCACTAACTGGCCAGTCCCGTGTGACTCATAGGTGAGTTGATTAACAGCAATGACCCGCACCACAATCACGATGACCAAGCTGTTTCATTGCTGCGCGGACGAAGACGAAGTGCGCTTGACACGTGGGGTCATGCGAATGATCGGGCCATTGCCAGTGTGCGACTGTGACCTCACTTTTGTCTTTAGCTCCGCTGCGATAGCCTGCGATTTCTTTTTGAGTGCCTTTTTGGCATCCGCCGATTCCTTAATTGTCAGTGCGTGCGACTTTGCACCCTGTGCCTTTAGTTTGGTCTCTAGTCGGCTCTGATTGACACGCTTCTTGTTACCACCTCGAGTTATCTTAGCGGAGTAGCCCATTCCTAACAAGAGACAACTTTGCTGTCGTGGCTTGTGTGGTTGGGTCTAAAATGAAATGAACTGGATTTTTTACAGTATTCAATGGAGCTACTGCGAAGAGAGCACGTATGTGAACGAGATGGAGAGAGGGGGGGGAACAGTGAGTGCATGAGAACCACCACGCAAATTAATAGAGCGAAGCAGAAGTTCGTCGAGAGAGAGGGAGCGGGATACTTGTACACGACATGTTGGGATAGGCAGCTACTTTTTCGTAAGTGTTTCTTTTCCATGTTGCTATCCTCTGCGTGTGTATGTACATATATATTGTGTGTGTGTTACTAATCAGCATGGCCATCATAACTAGGTGATTACCAGCAGCTTGCACACACACGTGCAGAGAGGGGAGGAGTGGGAGGTGGAGCGCACCTCCTACACGTCACTATCCACCTCGCCACGCCGCACGGAGCGCTTTGCCGCGAGCTCACGCTGCCGCTCTTGGAGCCTCAATTCCCGCTGATACTCATTCCACTCCGCCACTGCTTGAAAGCGCTTGCGGTCCACGTAGCTGTGCTTCGAGCGTCCCTGGCGGAAGCTGTCGGTGGTCTCACCTTCGCGTGACAGCTCACTCGCCAAGTGCTTCTCCCACACACCAAGCGACTGTGCCACCAAGCCAGTAGAGGCAGATGCAGAGCCGCCATGCTCGGATTTGGCCTTCTTGCGGGCAGATCGGTCACCCACCGCGGTCTCGTCTCGACGCGCAGCCCTAGCACCATCACCACCACCAACCGCACGCCGCATTGCGCTCTCCCTGTAGTCCGCAAGCATAGACAACTGAGCAGCCCCGATCGGCTTGCTCTCTTGCGCAAATGTCGCCTGTGGAGCTCTCGAATCCTCCTCGCGTGCCTCCGCCTCGGCGCATACTGGCATGGTGTAATGAAAATAGAAACCCGCGTTCACCTCCGCAATCGCCTGGTCAATCGGCAATGACTCCCCAGCGGCTGCGGCTGCCTCAAGTCGCTCCAGCAGCCGACGAAAGAGTGCCGCGTTCGAGAAGGTCGCGAGCAGTGAGGCGTCTCCTGTGGCAAGTGTAGCGACAGTGTGAGCGAGTGGACACTTACCATCGTGCGCTGGCACGCCTGACCCCAGCCTCCGCTGTGCCAGCAGCCTCCGCGTCTGCTGCTCTCGGTGCAGCCGGAGGTGCGTCAGAGTGTTCATGCGCTGATCAGCTATTGAACCCCTCGCGTGCCCGCGCTCCTGTGCGGTGGCGGTGGTGGCACGTGCTTCATCTGCTAGCTCAATAGAAGTGGATGAGCCACTGCTGCTCGCCACCTCGGATTCTGTATCGGAGAGCGAGCTATCGTCACTGCTCATGCGCTACGTCGTTTTATTAGCCGGAGGAGCACACACACACATGTATATATATATAATTGTGCGAACTACTTTGAAGATTCTGAAAGAGATAAATGAAGTAAGAATATGGTGTCAGATGATGATCCAAGATGGAAGCTGAACAGCGTGGAGGCAGTGACAAAGAGTTTGGCCGGTATGGTACTGACGACTAGGGAGAGAGGGGCGGAGGCACATGGCTCGAACGCACACATACACAAACGATAACCCATCGCACATGTTACTTATCATGACGCAAAGTCAGGCACTTGTTCAGCTCACGTCCGCGTATACAAACAGAGAGAAAGAACAAACCTACGAAAGACACGTTAAAACAAAAAGAAGTTTTATCAAAAAAATGAAGAATTACTAGCGACTCCTAACTACTGATAAGTGTACGTATACAAAGAAGAGTGAGTGAGCAAGAGGAAGAAGGGGGGCAGGGGTTAGCCCCAAAGTGCAATCCACTCCGCACAGCTGAGTTTGCTACAATTGTGTACGAAGAAAAGAAAACAACAAATCAACGAAAAGTGTCATGTCGCCTCGCAGTAACTCATGTACCTCGCCTCAGCAATACTGCTGTGCCGCTACTATGTGCGTGTGTGTGTGAGAGCGAATAGATAATTATACTTCCTTAGTGCGTTTATGTTATTCTGTTGCTTTTTTGAGGAGATGGGAGGTGCAGTGGAGAGACCTCTACTCATTCTTCTGTCGTGTTCATTCTTTATTAGCATTGATCATGTAATCGCCCACTTCCCCGAGATTTCTGAACGTTGCGCGTGCTGCAGTGACGTAGTCGCGACTGTCGTATACTAGTCCATTGTCCTCAAAAAGCTTCTTCACACGCGGAGCGAGTTTCACAAACCGAAACTGCGGCATGCACGGAAAGAGATGGTGCTCGACCTGATAGTTCAGATACCCCATGAACCAATTCACCAGCTTCGTTGGCGCCACGTCTATTGTGTAGATGCTGGCATACTCGATGAAGCTCACGTGCTTGTCCTTCTCCAGCACCGGGAGGTGGCTGTGGTTCAGGGCAAAGTTAACAAAAATATACGCGGCGCCAAACGCCTGGGAGAACAAGACGCCGAAAAGTCCACAGAGAACGCTAACCTGCAGTTTATGGCACACGACGCCAACTGTGATCCATCGTGCGACAACGGCGGCTCCCTCCGTATAGCGGCGGGTGCGATAGATGTGACGGGGATGCAGAAACAGCTGCCAGAGGAGCGCCACCAGCGAGCATGTGATTGGAGCAAAGAGGTACATCTGCATGGAGATCCACTTGCAAACGGCCGGATGGTTGCGGGCTCGGCGACCGATCAGCTTGTTGAAAGCGATAAGAGGCAACGTCTCGAGGTCGACATCGTGTCCCAGCTTCTGTGGAGTAGCGTGGTGCTTGTTGTGTTGCACGCGCCACCACGCTGCGCTCATGCCGTCCCCAAAGCCGTAGAGTACCTCCTGGATCTTGATGTCCAGCCACGAGATCCCTGTGACACTGTAGTGGCCAGCTTCGTGCATCCACCAGCCACACCGACCCTCGCCAATGCCGAGAACGAAGAGCGCAATGGGCCACAACGATGGCACATTGAAGAGCATCCAGAGTCCAAGTACGTGAATGCCGATGATCTCCGCAAATCGGTACACAATGTGGCCGTACGACGCATCAAAGAGGCCCTCCGCCACACAGTCCTGATGAAGTTTCCGAAAGTCAGACGATAACTTTGCGAGGCGCTTCTGCTCCTCCACGCTGGCCGCGCTCATGTTCGCTGGGGCAGGGCGTGAGGGGAGAGCCTTCAGGTAGCGATGCGCCCTGGGCAACTTAAGATGAAACTGCTCATACACCTCGGTTGCGTCACCGCTGCCCAAGAAGTACTTGATCACGCTGCCACCCGGGTGCTTGAAGGTTGTGCAGTCGTACAGTACGCCGTCAAGGAGCAGCTCGGTGGGCTGCTGGGGACGAGTGTCCATGGTAGCCATGAGTTCTCGCTTGCTGTGTTCTTGAAAGCAGTGCGTGATGGTTGATTCGTTTTTTTGTATTGTGTTGATTGGTGGGAAAGGAGAGCGGAGAGAAAGGAAGCGGGGAGAAGAATGAGGCGCGGCTGAAAACATGCCAATTTTCGTGCTTGCGATCGCGCTTCTGGCTTCATTAAATCACCAAAAGAAAAGAGATCAACACAATAATAACGTGCACATCAAGTTGGAGGGGGGGAGAATTCACTACTGAAACACAGTGTTGGTCTAAAAGGAGTGACACCAGTACTGTAGTGTACGACCTGCCAGGCGCCCAGTGCCATCATCTCTCTATCCTCCCTCATCGTTGCTTTACAGGCGACACCACACCACTGCGTGTATGTGATGGTACATTGAGCAGATGTTAACGGGGGGTTGCCTTTCCATGTTAATCAGGTGCTCGTGTACTAACCTCTCGTAAATCAGAAGAGGCTCTAAGAGCAAATCACGTCTGTGTAAAGATCTATCTAATTGTATATATATAAATGAGCGTGTGTATCCAAAAAAAAAACGTCGATGCTCTATATGGGATCTAAATTCACACAAAAGGGGTGGGATTCCGTGCTGGTCTTTGTGTTTCCTCGTATATATATGAATATATATATATATATATACAAACATGCAGAGGTGGTCACTGCTTCACTGTACACATCGCAGTGGGGCTATTGGACGTTGAGGCGCTGCTTCTCGGAGTCTGTCAAGTATTGCGAAACGATACTGGTCGTTAGCTCCACGAGCTCACTGATGATCTCGCTGAACACTGTGTGCATTGGCCTGAGCGACTTCGATGGAGAAGACAGCACTGGAGACCCAGCCGCGGTCGCAGCATTAGAGGAGGACAGATTAACCGAGAGAGCCACCACAACCTGCCGTGCACTCGCCGTGCGTTTCTGAAGCAGTACGAGGCACTCCACAAGCGTCCGGCGAGTCTTGAGAATGAACTCAAACATGGCCTGTTGCTCCCTCACGTAATTCTCATCGATCGCACGCTGGCTGCGAATCTCCCGCAGCAGCGACGCGCTGACTGACTCTGTGGCTGCGGCATCGCTGCTCAGTGTGCGTATGTATGCGGTCAGATCGCCGCCCCAAAGTGCTGTGTCACTGCCCGCCGCCCCACCGCCCGTGCCGCTTGCTGCCCCAGCGCCGAGGGCTGCCGAACCCGCGACAGCAGACGCGAGGCTGGGGCGGAGGGCGCTGTCAGAGTTCACGAGGCCCGGGAGGCTGCGCTTGAAAGATGCGATCGCGTCTGGCCCGACAGCACCCTCCTGTGTCGCTAGGTTCAGCAGACGTTCGAGGGACCCACGGGCCTCCGCACTCAGGGCGTCCGCAGCGGACTGATCCTGCAGGTAACCAATCAGCGTCTCGTATGCCTCCGCGTCCGCTTCGTGCAGCGTGTGGATAAACTGGATGAAGGGGCCGTTGCGATCTAGCAGCTGTGTCTTGGTGGCCTCATCGCAGTCCATCTCGAAGCGCTCGGGGTTGCGCACCATCGTCGCGACAAGCAGGGCGGAGAGAAAGGGGTCAGTGACGTGATCGGCCACCCTCCTGCGGTAGGCATTGATGAGGGCAGTGAGGTCTCTCTCCTCCGCCTCCTTGCGGCGTATCGTGTAGAGCATCGACGCCAGAGCGGAGCTGAGTAGCGTGTTGAGCTTCTTCACGTGCTGCAGCTCCTCCCCAGCGGCCGCACTGCTCTGCAGGATCTTAGCCTGTGCATTTTTCTCCGCGCACTTGGCGGCAGAGACGTCGCCGACGGACGCGCACAGGCGCGCATGTTCAGCCTGTAGCGACGCCGCACGATTATCAGCATCTCGAATGCGAGTCTCTAGGTGGGCCTTGTCAGTACGCAGCTGTGACGCTTCCTGATCTAACTTGGCCTTCTCACTAACCATATTCAGCGTCTCTGTTCGCGCCCGCGTGAGTTCGTCCTTCGTAGTGCCGAGATCAGCCTGCACCATGGCGCGCTCACGCTCGGCCACCGATACTTTACTTGCGAGTTCAGTCATGTCCTTCACCGTTTTGCTGTGCGTCTCCTCCAGCTCCCGCAGCTGCTCCACTCGCCGAGCCAGCTCCGCATCTTTGGCATCAGCGTTCTTCTCCACCTTCATCAAACGCAGCCGCAGCTCTTGTGCCTCCTCACGAACCGTTCGCAGGTCCTCCGCCATCCCAACTGCCAGCCCACGCTGCCGCTCCACACCGGCCCCAAGAGCGGCTTTTTCTGCCAGCAGTGTCGATGTCGCACTGGTGGCCAGCGCAGCCTGCGCGCGTGGATGGAGGAAGGGCGGACCACAGACCGCGACGTCGGCGCCCTGCACATCCCAGAGTCGCGTCGCGCCATCGTTCGCGTACGTCCACAGCCGCGCCGTCTCCTGGTGGTGGACCTTCGCTATCCCATGGATGAAGCCTTGATGTGCCCTGTCCACAGCCGCCACCACTCGGCACGCAGAGGCGTCAATGGCAATCAGCCGTTTCTCAAAGGTGGTGGCCACCACTACTCCCGAAACTTCTGCGAGCCCAGTCACGCGGCCGATGGCTTCCAGACGGTTTACCAGCAAAAGGTCCTCGTCCTTGAGGCGGTACACATCCAGACTGCGGTTCTCCCGGGCCACCCACACAGTGCCTGTGGACTTCTCGTGAAGGATGTGCGTGACGCTGCTCTTACTCCGTGCGTTGACCAGCACACAGTCCCCGGTGAGTGTGTCCCAGATGGATAGAGCACCGTCGGTGTCGCCGCAGATGAGAAAGCTATAATAGTGAGCAGCGGATGCGCATGGGGCTGAGCAGCACAGCGTGTGGAGACAGCACTTGCGAAGCGGGTGAACAACATAGATGCAGCCAGCATCAGTAGCCACTGCAGCAACATGGCCGTCGAAGCTCATGTGGGTGACCTTCGCCTTGCCACCACCTTTCCCAGAAAGCTGGACTGTGCCCTTGTACTCACGGCTTTTGGACGAATACACTAACATCTCCCCATCTAAAGTCGCTGTCCATATCTCATCAAATACTGCCGCCATGGCAACGATGATCGTGTTCGCATTCCCCCCGACCGACACCAGCACCTCTCCAACAACCTCGCTGGTGAAGGCATCGAAGACGGTCATGTTTCCCTGCCTTCTGGCAGCCCAGACCTCGCTGCCAGTCGCGCAGCACACGCGTGCATCGACATCCACGTCAGTAACGCCAGTGACTGCGGCAACCGTCTTTAGGTGCATGCTGTGTGTGTATACGTGAGTGTTGATCAAAGCAACTGTTCTGTAGCCTTTTTTTTTATTGTGTCTTCCTCGGACGCAGGCACACAAGCGCGCACTGTCTCTCTCGATGCGTAGCTGCGTCAGCTATGTATGTGTAAGTATATATATGTGTGTAAATATATATACAGTGCGAGTGCAACTGTGTGACTGAATACAGCACACAGGCAACTATCCTTTACGATGAGTGAGATGTCGCCCCTCGTCAAGCAGCATCGATTAAAAAAAGGCATGAAGAGATGTGGCAGAGGTTAACATATCGCGAGCTTGCATTAGCCAGTAAACAGTTACAAACTCACCGCTGTCAGGCAACTCAAACGTGCTTGAACTGATGAACCGATTTCACCGATTGTGTTGATCCATTCTGCTTTTTTCCCACCCACTCTCACCTCAACTGCTGCAAAAAAACAGCAGCGGCACACATAAACTCATCGGATTGGTGGCAGAGAAGAAAGAGCACTGTCTTTCTATGCGATGCTCACAATGCTTCCGCTCCCAGCAAACACCTGGACCACGGGGTAGTGATAATACTTGCGCATCGCAGTGTCGTACTGGGGCACCATCCTCAGCCGCCCGGTCACCACAACCCTCTTGCCCTCCTCCAGAGAGCTGCGCAGCGGCGCCCAGAAGGTTTCGTCATACACGCGGACAGTGTGAAAGTCCTTGTCTGGGTCCCCAGGGGCTGGGCCCTCGAAATCGGTCACCACCGTAAACTGGAGCACGCGATCCTCGAAGACGTAGCCCTCCTGCAGCTCCTGGACAGCGCCTAAGAGGACGCATGAATTGACACAGCGCCAGTGAGCGGCGATGTCTCCCTCCTCAGGGGCGTTCGGGGCCACGTCGAGGTGATACTGCGGGGCATCCGGCAGCGCACCCTCCTGCTGGCGCACGTACTGCGCCACCTGCAGGGGTGCAAGGGTGGCGTCCTCCGTGATGGTGTTGCCGGCATCTGGTGAGCCGCCGCCGCCGCCGCTGCTGCTGCCGTCTGTGGCCGCCGCGCTGGACGCCACTGCGGCAGTGCTGTCCCCTATCGTCATGTTGTGCTTGGCCTGATAGTGGTGGAGAAGCGCCGCCTCCAGCCTGAAGGTCTTTTGGCACACAGTGCAGACGTGCGAACGCACGTCTGAGTCTTCCGCGCCACCGGAGTTGGGAGCGCCGTCGTCGGCAGTCGGTGTCGCAGCGGCGCTGGGAGGCCACTGTGGTGCCGCCGCTGCTGCGCCAATCGCTGCCCCCACCATCCCGGGGAAGAAGGGCGCCACAATGCCAGTCGGCGCTGGTGAGGCAGCGGATGGTGACGGGGAGGGCGTGCTGGGCTCCCTGGCCTCCTCCACCGGCACCTCTACCATGTGACCGTCCTTCGCGGTGAGAGCCTTCGCCTCGCCGGCGTGCTTGGTCATGATGTGGTGGTTCAGCGCATTCAGCAAGCGGAACGCCTTCCCGCAGGCCCCGCACTGATACTGCGCCCCCTTCGGGCCTAACTGCGCAGCGGTTACGCTGAAGTGGTGACGCCGCTGCGCCGCAGTCGCGGTGATGTCCGCTACGCCGAAGCGACAACGCCCACTGGGTGCTGCTGTGCTCGCAACCGGGACGGTCTCTGAGCGCTGCAGAGAGAGACGCACCGCAAGAGCGGCCACGGTCACTCGTCTCATTAGCACTGTGATGTAGAAACTAACCATGCGCGTGTGCGTCAACATGTGGAGGAGGGGGGGGGGCATCGAGTGAGAAAAGAAAGAGATAACAAGTGCACGCTGAAGTGAACGCATGAACGACCATGCTCGTTAGGACAGGCAGAGACGAAGATCCATTTCGTGCTGCGTCAGTACCATGCAGTGGCCCTGTGGGTCGCAGACTTATGTGTATGTTCCTGGTTAGTGTGAAGGACAGCAATGATGCTGGAGATGGCTCCGCAACAACGCTGTCAATGCTACTGAGAGGCCAGCACCCCCTCTTAGAGAGGCTGTTGGTTGTAGTGAACGTCAAACACGTTCTTCTGGCGCCAGCTAGCTAGCAAACCGCGCATCACAAGGCCTGCGCCTGCCTCAACCAGAGACTCTGCGCTGAGGTCTACACAGTTAACGAATTCAGAGGTGCCCTCCATCAGGAACCCCTGCAGAACCGCCTCAGCGTTTTCGTTCTCCACCTCCGCGTCGCAGTGGCTGCCCACGAGCACCGCCTCAAGAAACCGATTTAGCCAATTCACAGGGGAGCGATCGACTGCATCAGCAGCAGGGGTGGTGGTAGTGTTGAGGGAGTACGCGGAGACGCTGGTTACGGTGCGGTGATCGATCGTGGTGGCGAGCAACAGAGGCCCAGAGGAAAAGAGCGGTGCCGTGAGCGTCCGGAGCAGCTCCTCGGCCGAGACATTAGCAGCCGCGACCACACGCGAGAACCCAGGAGCACGACGCATCGCGGGCCCCACCTCCGCCGCTGTGATAACAACCTCTGTGTGGAAAATGGGCATAGAATAGAGCCACTGCGCCGTGGCTGACTTGTGTGCCTCTTCTCGTAGCGTCGCTGTGTCGGTGTTACTTTTGGGTCGCTTGTCGCCATAGAGCATCCTGTACCCCCCATCATCCTCGTGGGTGCCCGCCAGGGCAGAGCGCACGTCTAGCTCATAGAAGGGGTGCTGGTGTGGTGAAGAGAGCGCATTAGACTTCTCCGGGAGATCCAGCATATTCAGCTCCGAAGGGGTCGCACTGTTCATGATGGTGGCACCGTGCTTCAGAAAAAAAACTCCCAGGCCATCGCGAAGCTGCGTGAGCCCCGCCTCGCCGCCCGCGCAGGCACCCTCGGCCTCGAGAGTTGTGACCGGAGACCGCACCGACCCAACCGCTGTAGACGAAAAGGCGGTCAGCGCCGCTTCAGACCGAAGGAAGCGCCCGAGATTCCCCCGGCAGCTACTGACGAGCAGCGTGCAGTGGTGCATGGCGATGTCCCGCTGCACGCGCATCGCCGAGCCAGTGAGCTTCTTCCCGTCAATGAACAGGTCGTGCCGCTTCGTCGAGGTAAGCCGCTCGTGATCCACGCCGCAGAGTCTCGCCAGGCCAAGACGCAGCACTTGGATGCTCTTCTCCGGGGCATACGCGCTGCGATGGGTGATGAATGAGAGGCAGAGGTTCCCCGCATCGTGGTACACAGCACCACCACCCGACGATCGGCGTGCGATGGCGACGCCCTCTTGCGCTGCCGCCCGCACCGCAACCTCCTGGATGGTGTTCTGATTGCGCCCAATAACGGCACAGGGCGAGTTAACGTAGAGCAGCAGTATCGCCTGGCCTTTGTCCAAGACAACACCGCGGAGCAGAGCTTCCTCGGTGGCAAGATTGGCATGAATGCTGGTGCTGTTGGTGCGGAGGACTAAGCGCTCCGCATGATCAAGAGGAGACCCTGGCGGCCTCTCGAGTAGTGTGCGGCTCGGCGCAATGAAGTCGTGAAGAGAAATGGATGCATAGCGCAGTGGTAGCACTAGTGATCTCTGCATGTGTAACTGTGACTCCGCGTACCTCTCTGCTTTGTACCTCTCGCAGAGCCTACGCTAACACAGTGAGTGGATTAAGAGAGCACATGCATAGCAGGGAGGAGGGGGAATGTGCAGATGCGTGAGCATGCCCAACAGCAGTAAAGCAGGAAACAGAGAAAGAAGAGCGAGAAAGGGGGATAAATGATAGTGAAGACAGCAGCGGCATACGTTCGAGGAAAGTGGGAGAGAGGGAAGGTATTGCACTTCACAGAACTAACTGGCTGTATGATGACAACAATTAAAACCACATGGGCGCTAAAGCATATGTTCTTCACTAGCTGAATTCACACTGCTCCGCCCCATGTTCCTCTGTTCGGCCGTGTACAACAGAGGAATAGGGGGAGAAAGTGTGTGTGGCGCAACAGCTCTGCATAGTATACATACTGCCACTGTCGAGCAGCCACAGACTCATCACCAGTTGTTTCGATTGTGTGTATATATATATATGTATGTGTGTGTGTCTGTAGATGTCGGTGCCGGTGGTGTTTCTTTTTTTTTTACGGCTCTCTGGGCTGCACCTGCGGCTGCGCATCGGTGTAGGGAACCTCAACAACGTTGCTGGACTGCGAACGACGCAGGAGATACAGCGCTAGATAGTCCACCGGGTTGGCTGGGCGTACGCGACACACATCCTCGAGACCCTGCGTGAGCACGTGCATAACAGACTGCTCCAGATACTCCTGCGCACTGAGCTGGAAGATGGGATCCTTGGGAGTGGGTGCAGCCTTGCCACCCTCCACCTCCGCCGCTGAGCCTTGGGGGGTGGCCTCTGCCGCCGCTGGTGTCGGTGTTGAGGAGGTTGCCTCTGACATCTGGCAAGGATCCACGCAACACAGGCGATAGGGGGGGGGGAAGCCTTAACTGCGTCGAAGAAGAATTGCAGTGATGAACTGCTAGTTGGACCTTCGTACTCCGCTGTGTCTGCGTGTGCCTGTTTGTGTATGGCGATCGTCACCTCTTTGAAAGAATGGCTACTTCGTCGTAAGAGGGAGAGAGAAAAGCAAAAAGGTGGGTAAGAGGGGTCAGCGGAGGTACATGTACAAAAAAAACTGTTAGAACAAGCGAGTCTGTGGACTGCAGACACGAGACTCCTGATGCATAGCGCAGTCGATATGTGAAGAGAGACGGTGGCTGCCTGCGTGTGTGTGTGTGTGTGTGTGTGCATGTATGCAGACGTGAGACACTGACAGGACAAAGAAAGGTGATGAAGGCTTCACTCTTTTTGCTGTTGCTTATTGCTCTCAGGTTAGTAGAAGACGTGGTAAATAAATGTTGATGAAGGGAACAAAAGGAAAAACAGTATATATATATATATTATTAACAAAAAAATAAATGAAAGGGGGCAGGTCGGCGTACAGAAGGGGGGGTCTGTGGATTCCCTCTTGAACCTCCTGGGCTTTGTATTTATGATTTGCCAACAGCAGTGACTCCGACTGGACGCCACTAATTCTCTCCCGCTCTTTGCTTGGTTGCCACCGAACATTAACAAGAGGATATTCAACTTCTCCGTTTAAGAATCCGTGAGGAGGAACAAGGAGACATTCTCAATCAGGAGGCAGCCCACACCGTCGAGTAGTAGCAACTGAACAAACTTTGTGCGGAAGCTCTCAGACGGGAAGGGCACAAACTCGAACATGATATTCAGCTCCTTATCGCTCTCAGTGGCGAATGTGAAGATGATGATGAATAGTATGATAAGGGCAGTGAACATGGGGCGGTTCTTGCGAATGCTCTGCATAAAGGGCTCACCACGATAGTTCACAGCGAAGGTCACGCCGGAGATGAGTGTGGTCAAGAGGAACATTGTGGAGTTTAGGAGAGTGGGCTTGAACTCTGCCTGCCCAGCGCTTGTGCGCATCTCCTGCACGGTGTCCTTGTCCACTGCACTCACCATCGCTGCTGTTTGGATCATGCAGTACAGGTGCAGGGTGAACTGCAGAAACACAGTGCAGACCATGTATGGGTGAAACACTCTGATGACAGGGCGCTGCGGACACAGCTTCGACACCGGCTTACTACGTGACATGCACAGGAAGCATACGGAGAGAATGACGCCCGACAGAATCATCTGCTTTTCGCCCAACTTCACGCCGTCGCAGTGCAGCACAGACATGGAGTAGGCTGAGGTGAGGCAGTTGAGAGCCAATATCTTGTACATCATGTGCGTGGTCACCAGTGTGGTGCGGCCCAGACGAATAATGTCGCAGATGGAAGTGAGCGCCTTAGAGCGACACGTGAAGGGGGCCGCGATGGACGCATCTCCCAGCTTGATCATTGGCGGGCCACCCATACTCTCGTCATCTGCATTGAAAAGCGACTCCATGAGAAAGTCTGAGTTCACCGGATTCCCGCTCCCTGTCATCGAAGTCGGGGGTGGGGGTGCCGACGCCTTCTCCTTCTCAGCAGCGATGAGTTGCTTGTTCCACTTCGTCACCTGTACGATCTCGGCCTTGCGCTTCGCCTCCAGCATCTTCCAGCGGAGCTGCTCCATAAAGGGTGCGGTGGGGGACAGTTCGGGCGGCACAACGGTGAACTCAAAGTTTGGAGGGACCTTGTACTCGGGCGGGAGGTCGGGCTCGTTGTGAGGCTGTGGCCCGACCTGCAGCGGCTTCTCATCCCCTGAGGGCTGCTGAGGCGCAACAGAGCTGGAGTTCAGCACGGCGACACCGGCGTGAGCCTGCTTCAACGCACCCACGTCATTAGTTCCGTCCCCGGCCATCATGACAATGTGAGCCTTCTTCTTCAGGTCCATCACGATCTCTTCCTTCTGGGTTGGCGCGCAGCGCGCCCAGATGGTGACCTGCTCGTTGTAGACGACGATCAGCGCCTCCAGCTGCTCCGGTGTCAGAACCTCAGCATTCACGCACAGGTCCCACTGCGCGCTAGTTGGGATGGCCGCCTTACGCGATCGCACAAACGTACCATTAATGATGGCCGCCGTATCGCCATCCTGCCACTCGCCAGTGACGGAGTCTACCCAGCCAATGGCTGCATCCGCGCCGGGGCCCCTCGCCTTGGCCACCAACTGTCGCGAAGACAGCAGCATCGTCACATCCTTGCCGACAGAGATGGCGGTCTGCACGCTGTCACCGGTGATGATGACGCACCGGTGGCTGCCACCCTGCAGGTTCTCAATCGTTTCGCGGGCGTCCTTCTTGAGTGGGCACACATATACCGCCAGGCCCGCGAAGGTGAGGTTGCGCTCCACGTGCTCGCGCTTGAGCGCCGCAATAGTGTCCTTCGAGGCCTTCTCCTCGTCGGTCAGGCGACGGTACGCCAGTGCAATGACACGGTACCCCTTCGCAGCGGTCTCCTCGGCGATCTTGATGTAATCCTTCGGAATGTCGTCGCACAGGGCGGCGACCGCTTCTGGGGAGCCCTTGGCTACCACAAACTTCCCATCCGGCCCGCTGATAACGCAGGACATGCGGCGCAGCGCAGCCAGGAACGGGAAGCGGGCGATGATCTTGAAGGTCTTCGCAGGATCTCCCCCAGCGGCGTGTTGCTTCTTTGCCTTCTTACCTGAGCCAGCCGCCGCTGCTGTCGTCTCCTCGTCCTTGGAGGCAGGTGGGTGGTAGGTGACCTCATCGTTGGCGTCCATGCGATAGCCCAGCGCGCCAGTGGCTGCCTTCTCCATCTCATCTCCAGCGAGCGTCGACTCGTCCAGGTAAACGAGCGAGTGGCAGGTGGCCAGTACCATCTCTGAGCGTGAAGGGATGTCCTTGAGCTTATTCAGCATCCCCCTGCCATCCGCCATGTCCACTCCACCAAAGAGCATCTCATCGGTAGTGAGGGTGCCGGTCTTGTCGAAGCAGCAGGTGTCCACCATTCCGGCGAAGGGAATGCGAAATGGCTCCGTGCAGAACACCTGCAGCTTCGTGAGCGCCAGCAGTGTCGTGTTGACAGCGAGGGACAGCTCCATCGGCAGCTCCGGCGGAACCACCGCCGTGATGATCTGCACGCACGACAGAAAGAGTTTCCAGCGGCTGCGCTGTGGGTCGCTGAGGCCGCGCTTGAGGAGGTACCCGCTGGCGGCCAGCGCAAACACGACCAACACGCCAATGAATCCGAAGGCCTCCCCGCTGTTCTCGCTGACCCGACCCTGGCTGTGCAAGATGGTGCGCAGGAGCTTCCCCTGCTTCGTCTCGAAGCCAGTCTTGAGTACCACCGCCCTCGCTCTTGCCGCGTTGCTGCTGGCGTCGACTCTGCCCTGCTCACTGATGCTCCTCTGTGAGGCACTGCTCAGAAGGATCTGCGTGCCGGAGAATATCATGTGCCTTGCGTGCTTCTTGCTGCTCAGAGGGATGTCCACGTCATCAGGGGCCTCCTTCAACTGCGGCGTGGACTCACCAGTGAGTGACGCCTCATTCACCACCGCGGTGCCGTCAATGAGGAGCGCGTCCACAGGACACGCAGAGTTAGTTGGGACAATCATCACATCCAGCGGAAGCAGCTCATTTGTGCGGATGACCACCTCTTTGCCGCCCCGCACGACGCTGATCTCGCGCACGGGGACCTCCGCCATGTCTCGCAGGAGGCGCATGTTCCGGATGCGCTGAAAGACTGTGACGCACTCCATTCCCACCATCATGACGCCAGTGAAGAGCGAGTAATACCAGTACTCGTCTAGGCACCACAGCAACACGCAGAACATTTGGAAGACGAAGAAGGGGGAAAGGGCGTGGTCGACAAAGAGGTCCTGGAACTCCGGTATGACCACCTCCATGACGTTGGCGCCGTAGGTGTCCAGCTGCCTCTCGCGCTCAGCCGCTGTGTTGAGGCCTTCCCAGTGCACATAGTAGCTGAAGGGCTTCTTGGTGGGGAAGCGTGGCTTCACAAATAGGTTCTTCTCCTCGTCCAATTTCCACTTGCGCTGCTGGAACACAAAGTGCGCTGGGTTACCATCGAGTGAGGCTTGCTCGAGCGGCACGATGTCCGACTCACCCTTATGCAGGTGCGTCACGACCAGTACGCTGGTCGCATCCTCCAGGCGTTCCAGCGGCAACGTCACGAAGATGATCCTCGAGCGAAAGTTAACCGACCAAATGGTGAACAGCGAGAGGAATGCATGGAGGAACACAATAACGGGGATACAGATGGCGTGAAAAAAGTCAATATACGTCTGATGCACGAGGTACGTCACTCGATCCCAAACCAGCTCGGGGTATAGATAGAGTGTGACAGACACCACGTACATAACTACGAAGGGCCACACAGTGATCCACGTGTACCACGGTTTCCGGAGCAGGAGACGCACCTCCTTGATCATGGAGTTCTCAATGATGATCTGTTCCGTCATTTTTTGAGCTTCGCTTCAGTTGCTGCTGCTGTTGCTACGGTTACTGCGTTGCTCACACGTTTCCTTATTTGTCCTCTTCTTTTTGGTACACACTGTTTTACCACGGTGTGATCGCCAGTATGTACTGCGTGTGCACTTGATTGGACAGATGTGGCGGCGATGGATGAAGACTTCTTCGCCCCTTCCTCTAACCCAATCCAAAGACAAATCCTTGTATTATGGGGAGTGCTCGCGAGTATGCCCCCTGTCCTCGCACGAAGTACACCGCCTATGAAGAGCTATGCGTGGTCGCGATATGAAGCAATGCAGCTGTATCCGCACCTTCTCCCCTCCTCTGCACCTCTCTTTTTGCTGCTCGAGTGACGGGAGTCTGGCAACAAGGCCGATGTCCAGAAGTAGTAGAGATTGCTAAAGTGAGCGAAGAGGCAGTGTTTATCAAACTAATACGTGAACGAATAATAATAATAAATATAACTGATAGTGGCCGTCTCGGTTTCTCAGAGAATGAGCAGGCCGCCCCCGAAATGCAGATACTACTAACTACAGGGGAGGAAGGAAGCAAAGGGAGGGGGGGGTGAATAAAGGAGGAGGGTGTGGAAATACAAAGACAAGAAACCCACATGTTGGGTGGCCTCCAACATCACGAATGTGAACGGTACATAGCAGACAGGATGGCCGCCGATAAGGGATACATGCGGGCACAGGAGGCATTTATGCTTGTTCATATATTTTTTTTTCTCGCATACTTGATAATAGGAGGAGATTGCACAAACTGATGATAAGAGTAGCAGCACGGGCGTACACACATACATACAGAGCTATTGTACATCAACGCGGGTGTGTGTATGTGTGTGTGTGTGTTTTCGCACGGCTGTACAGTCTGACATTCGCACGCATGCGAGGAATTGAGGAAGGAAAAGTAAGCCACAAGGCATACATATATATATATATATGTATATATGCGAGTCAGACTAAGGAAGGGAACGAAATGAACGTAAGCTAGCAAGCACTCATTGCACAGCTTCGATTCTCTCTGCATGGTGCATTGCTCAACTGACGCGCTTCCGCAACCGTGCTGCTTCCTGGTTGCCACTCGCCGCCGCCTTATCGAGCCACTCCCGTGCCCTCTCCCTCATCTCTACAGCCTCTGTAGTATCTACAACGTCTGTCGCATCCGCAGCCTGGGATGCAGTGAGCAGAAGCTTACCGAGGTTGAGCTGGGCGGCTGCGTACCCATTCAGCGCAGCATGGCGGTACCACCGCATTGCCTCTCCCCAGTCGGGCTCGATTGCCAGGGTGTCCGTGCCTACACCCTGCTCATACACCTCGCCAAGCTCGTACATCGCTGGTGTGTAACCGAGGGCGGCCGCCTGCTCAATCCACGTCAGGGCGGCCTCCAAGTCTGCCTGCACCCCCACGCCGTCACGCAGGCACACACCCACACGCAGCATCGCGCCAGGGTGTCCCTCGCCCACCGCCACATCCAGCCAGCGAAGATCCTCCGCAGAGACTGCGCTGCCGCCGCTGAGACCAATGCGCAGGTCTGCGAGGGCAGCCGCCACTAAGCTGGAGGAGGAGGCGCTGCCACGCGCGTCCTCCCAGTCCTCCATAAAGGCTCTCAGCGCGTCAATGATCTCCCCAGTGCTCTTGAGCTGGCAGGCCGCCGCGAGGCACCGCACAACGGCAGTGTCAGGGCAGTCCTCCAGGGTATCCAGGTAGCTCAGCTTGCGTGACGGCCGCCCCGCCTTTCGGTGTCGACGGTCGTGTCGGAGGCAATCTAGCACCAGTCCCACCGCCCGCACTGCCGCGCTACCAAGGGTCTGGTTCTCCACACGCGCCACGTGCTGCAGGAGTTCCTCCAGCGCATTCAGATGAGGCTGTGCTGGACTGGAGGACGTCGCAGCGTCCGCGGTGACAGCGGCCGGAGCGGCGACATGACTGCAACCTCTGTGACGCACCGGCGGTGAATGCAGGCCACTGTCGTTGCTGCTAACGATCGTATGCGTCGCTGCCTCCATCCGGCCCGGCTGCGCTCTATTTGCTGCCGCCTGCTGACGCGCCCTCCCTCTAGTGGGAGGCACAGGCGGCTTGAGATGTGCGGGAGGAGTTGTAGCGGGCCGTCGGAGTGTGTACAGGCCGAAGCCGATATCACCATCCTTCAGACGCCTCATTGCGGTACGGGTCTCCCAGCTACCTCAAATCCGAATTCGTATATACACGCGTGTGTGAGTGTGTATGTGTGTATGTGTTTAGGTGAGGAAGGAGAACTCTCACCGCAAGCCAACATGCTTTTGAATGCAGTAGCACCGTATTAATTATAAAGAAAGAGAGGTGTAGATAGTTAAGGAGACGTATGTAAGAGCAGTGCCTTGGTGTCTGTGCACTCAGCTCCAGAGTAGGGCCGGTGTGTCCACGAACACATACATAATATGCAAAAAAGACTACACGTAAGGGGGGTGGGGGGATGGAAAAAGAAACAGATTTGCATTGATATGGAAATGCTGTGAGGCTATTAAAAGTATGTGTACTGCGCACATCAATGAAACGAGAAGAGAAGTTTGAAGTCGCGCGCCGTTCCTCACCCCCCTCTCACAACACAGCACACTCCTCCGTGCTCAATAGAAAAGAGGGGAGGGGTCCCATGCATGGTGAGCGCAGCCAACAAGGAGGCTCATGGCCTACAGCACCACACACCCAATGAGAGCTCCTTTCCAGATATGGCCACACACGCACACACACACATACACATACACACACAGACAGGGAGAGAAGATGCAGCTCATCCCTCGGGGAGGTGCGACAGCCGTTGGCGTTTGTACCATGGCCAATGCACACCGCGCAATCGCCGTCACCCCTCAGAGGGCAGGGCAGACCAGTCGATACAGACTGAACGCGTACGCTATAAAGGCCACCCACTGCACCACAACAGCGGTGATAAACAACCAATGATGCGTGTCCAAAACCCCCAAACACAGTAAAGCCAATGACCCAATATAAAACCCGCAGGTCAGTGCGCGACGCATTTTGGGGCTCAGAGTTTCGTTTGATGGAAGCTTAATGTATGTGTAAGCCGGCCTGCGCTCCGCTGAAAATGCCACAGACGGCATCGCCCGACTCGCAGCAAGTCTGTGGAGTGTGCACAGCATGAGGCAGTATGACAGGGAGTGAAACACGAGGAAAAGCACGCAGTGGGTGACCCAGGTGCGCGCGGCGTGATCACCGTCGGAGTCCAGCGCACACGGTGCGCTGACAATCGCTGCTAGAGTGGAAAAGGCGGCGCCACAAGTGAGCAATATGCAGGATGTTCGCCCACGCTGCAGCTCAGTGTATTGGTCGCTGGCGCGCTGGTTCATGACGGAGAGCAGATCCATGCTGGCCAAGAGAGAGAGTTGGCTGACCGAGTAGGGGGGGGAGAGGAGTGATGCCTCGTCTCGCAAGACGTTTCTGTATCCGAGCAAGTGCAAGAGCACACTGCGCAATGGAGCTGTGAACGGCAGCCCCACGAGCAGAGGGTTGAAGGAAAAGGGTGGCCGCGGCTGAGATGCGCCTGTGCCTATGCCCGTGCTGAGTCACCACACCTGTGTCGCGTGAGTCCAGGTGGGGAAAGAAAACGGCTAAGTGCTCCGCGTCCTACAACGCCGAGGAGTAGACCTAACGAGAGATCGCGCCAGTGTTGGTGTTGGAAAAAAAGGTAAGGGGGGGGATAATCAATGCACACAGAGAAACAGAGTCCAACATGTTATGGATATACAGAATGAAGCCACGGACTAATCACATCCGACCGCAACAGCAACAGAATAGAATAGTGCTAGACAACTCTGTGTTTGTGTGTGTGTAAACTCATCTATCTGCGCTCATTACAGAAATACACTGACGAATGCTACTTTTGTTTTGGATCTGATCTGTGGCTAATTATTTTCTCTGTGCATGCCCCTGCTCTCAGCAGTGGTGCCATCAGCTGCATGCTCCGTCGCGAGGGGCGGGCCGCCGGCTTTGGTGGAGTAAATTGTCTCTCTCAGCATTGCGCACAACACCTCGGTGCGCTCGCGGTCGCTGTGTATCAGAGAAATTGCATGTTCGGAAGCACGCCACTTCCCCTGTTCAACAACCACACTGGCGAAGCTCTGTGACCGCGGTGTGGCCCGCCGAGAGCCTGCAGTGTCCACGACGTGAAGGTCCCCACGCACTGAGATGAGGTCTCCGTCGCCCAGCACTCGGCTGACCTCTGTGATGAAATCGTCACTTCCGATGCACCGGACGACCACAGTCTCAGTGTTCGTTTGTACCTCACTGCTGCCACTTCTATTGTTGTCATGAGCCCAGCTGTTACTGGTCACATCCGCCCTAACCCCCAGTTGGCTGCTGCTAGAGGCCACTGCACTATCTCTCAGACCCCATGAAGAGTGTGTGAGTGTAAACTGCATGCACGCCACGTCGTTGACGAAGCCATTCTGCCGTTCCCCCATTATGCCACACAGGACCGCGCGCCGCAGGGATGGCCGCGACCGCAACCTCTGCAGTAGCAGCTGGCGCGTGAGTGCCATAACCATAGCTGCCCCGTCACTACTGATGTCTCTATCTATGAATACGTAAATCCTCCTTGTGCCCCCCTTAACGTGGGAAAGCGTGCAACACGCAATCACATAAACACGCACGCACACACAATAGCTCGGAGAGAGAGAAAGTGAAAAAACAGACGGTCTCCGCGGCCGATAAGTCGTTTGCGCCGCGTAGCCACGAGAGCTCAGTCAATCCAAAGGTACTATTCTCCACAGAAAAAAGGGGGAAAAGGAGAGGTGCAGGCAATAGAAAGAAGTGATTTCTTTTTTGTTTTCTAATAAAACACCAAGACACCAAAAGTATCGTGGCCCACGACGGAGGGCTCTCGCTACACTCACGTCCCCCCCCCCATCCCCTCCTCGGTCACGTACTTCACCTCTTCATAAGTGCATGGCCCAACGAAAGAATCACGCACCACTCCGATGTCGCCTTCGAAGCACCATGAGAAAAGCCCCGGCAACAGTAGCATGAGAAACAGAACAACTCCAGTCTCTCTACATGTATATATATATATATATATATATAGGTGCTCGTCTATCAAATAATTAAATTACTAAACGACATCAAGTACAAGCGCTGCCTGCTCTACGCCAAACGCTTAATAATGTGCAGGCCGCTGTCTGTGGCAACGATGTCGCTGACCTCGCCAATCTGCAGTCTGCGCACCGCATCCTCGAAGGGCTTCATCATTTCACCAGACTCAAAGTAGCCTAGGTCCCCGCCACGTGAGAAGCTGGAGCAGTCGCTGCGGGCGGTTGCAGCCGCCTCGAAGGTGATCTCACCGCTGGAAATCTTCTCCTGCCACTCCCGCATCTCCTCTACCGCTGCCTCATACGTAATGTTCGACGTGTTCGCACGTGTGCGGCGCGAGACTGGATTGCGGCTGTCGCTGTGCTTGATCAGCAAATGGGAGGCATGCAATTTGTCGGACATTATGACGGGGGAGGGGGTCGATAAAACGAAACAGGGGTTACAAAAAAACCTCGAAGCTGCAGTGTGTGTGTGTGTGTGTGTGTGTGTGAGTGTGGTACCAATAATAATAATGATCATACACAGGTGGTGGAAAAGGAAGCGAATGACATCATTGGTATGCGGAAGGGAAGAGAGCCTTGCAGAGGTACACGGTGCACGCACAGTAGCGACGGTGATCCAACGGAGGAGGGGGTGGAGCAGGTGTGAGTGCTCGACTGTGCACAGACGTGTGCATGAGAAAAAAAAAGAAAGAGTACGGCAGAGAATGCAGTGACAGGAGAGACTGTGATCCTCCTCCCAGCGCAGCAGTCAGCCTCGCAGGAATCCTAACGAGGCAACGCAGAACCCAAAGGCGAGTGCGCAGGCAGCCAGTGTGGGAGAGTCCGTGCCAATGATGACATCATTGCCGTGCGTCTCACGGAGGTACGTCGCGTACTCCAGCAAGTGCTTGTGCTGCTCCGCCTCGCGCGGGTCCCTGTTCAGGAGAAAGTCAAACTCAGATGCAGTGGAGAGGGGGTGGGGCATCATGGCGTCAGGCCCAGCCAGGGCCCCACCGCTCTCTGAGTGCAATGCGGATTGGGATTGAGAGAGCTGGGATCCAGCGGGTTCCACGACAACGATGGACGTTGGCTCCCCGGGCTGCAGTAGAGGCAGCACCTCTGCGAATTGTGTCCACGCCGATGAGGGGGCGGGCAGCGGCATCCGCTCCCCCTCGCGTTGCTCATCCACAACGAACTCACTTTTAGCGCGCTCCAGGAGCACGAGCACCTCTGCAGCGACTGCCGCCGCCTCACTCAGCTCAGCTGCACTGCTGGCGCCGTCGCAGTCGTTTTCAACCCT
Organism: Ecitophya simulans; assembly: GCA_027574965.2. Taxonomy (NCBI): domain Eukaryota; kingdom Metazoa; phylum Arthropoda; class Insecta; order Coleoptera; family Staphylinidae; genus Ecitophya; species Ecitophya simulans. The sequence continues at coordinate 22,859 of JAODGE020006919.1, forward strand.
ACATCCCCCCGAAATTGTCCCCGTCGTTGTCGTACCCGTGGTGCTGGTGGTGGATGCGACTGCAAAGTCGCGAGCGGCTGCACTCGTGCCAAACGCCGCCGCCGCCGAGATGGTCTCCCTCACCACCAGTGGAACACGAATGGCGTTGCCGTGACGAACGAAAACGGTGTCGTACTGCATAGCGGACTGCGTGCCGGTGATGAGGTCAAAGAAAGCACCAACGTCCATGACAAATCGTGCATTGTGCACCCTCTCAGCCGCTGTCACAGACTGCTTCACGCGGCGCCACACCTCCGCGGAGAGCTCCAACAGCGGCGCCACGTTGGCACGCACCGCCTCAATCCTTGTGGATTCATTGGGCAGGATGCAGAGTCCAAGCCCCTCCTCGTCCTTCCGCAGCCCCTCCAACTGCCGCGCAGCGAGATGCTCACGACATTGACGCGCGTAGTCCGGCGGCAGGGAATACCCATATGGTGTGGCGGCGCAGTCATCCAAATGCTCAGGGCCATCGTACTGAGAGCACCCGCCCACACCACCACCCGCCGTGAAACTGCTCCCGTGCAGCCGTGACCAGGCCTCACGCTCATGACTGAGACCGAGAGCGCGGTAGTAAGCGAGCGCCGCTGGGTTTGGTGTTACGACGTGTGCGGTGAAGGAGTGCAGTCGCACATTGTTGAGGTCAGTGCACCTCGAGAGTGCCACATATGCTTGCCCAGCTTCAAATATGTTTTTGAAGTCGATGTCCACGTGGGTGAGTGACATGCCCTGAGCTTTGTGAATTGTGATTGCGTATGCGAGCACGAGAGGTATCTGGACCGTGCGGGACACCACCTCCTCGCCGCACATCTCAGTCCACTCACTCGGCTCCACCACCAACTCGCGCGCCTCCATAGTGCCGTCTGGTCTGCGAATGTCAAAGCGGACCACAGGTATCAAAGTATGTGGTGCCTCACAGTCGCCTCCCCGGCCTTTACAGATCCGCTGCGCATCCCCAACGTGCGTCTTCGCATTCGCGAAATGGTACCCTCGGCCCCAGTCGATGAAACCGGTAACAGTGCCCGTGCTGCCATTCGCAAGCCCAATCTGGGTATCGTAGTTCTTTGTTAGCATCACGCGGCAGCCCTCGCGCAGCCGCACGCGCTCGGGGATGCTCTGGTGGGGGTAACTACCGCGGCCAGTGTGCGAGCCATGGTACATGTACACCACCGACGACAGCCGTGAGAAGTACCGCTCATTCTCCGCGTCCACCTCTGCCCTGAAGGGTCGCAGGATGGTGAATCCATCGAACTCGGACGGGTACGCGACGCCGTGCTCGTCGGTCAGCACCACGTGCTGCCGCCCGACGTCCTCGCCCTTCACCCACTCATCCAGCCCAGCGGGGGTGCGCTGGACGAAGTTCACCGTGTTGGAGCTCGTGAAACGGTTCAGCAGCGCGACAGATTCGGGGCTGGGGACCCCGAAGCGGAGTTCGTTGAGCAAGCTGAAGAAGCTCTCATCCCGCTGGCGGTACGGACGCGTCAGCAGGCACACGTGTGGATTGGCACGCAGCCACGTGTTGGACTCAAAGCACAGCATAGGCCGGTCCCCGCTCTGCCTGGAGCCCCCCTTAACCCCAGTCCGACGGTTCGCCACCACTGGGGGCAACTGAAGATAGTCTCCGGACAGTATAAGCTGGATGCCGCCAAATGGCGTGTACAGCTCATTGCGCACACGCCGCGCCACAAAGTCAAGAACGTCGAACAGCCACGCGTCCAGCATCGAGACTTCGTCGATCACCAGTATTTTGCAGGACCTCCATGTGGTGCGGCGCTTGCCGCTCCCCAGCACCCGCGCCAACACAAGGCCAGGGTCCGTGCCGCGCTCCACGATTCCGCAGCCAGCGAAGCCATGCAGCGTGGTGCCGCCAAGGTGAAGCGCGGCGAGACCAGTGGTGGCGGTCACGAAGGTGGTCGAGCGCGGGAGTGCCGCTATGATTGTGCGCAGCAGGTGGGACTTGCCCGTGCCGGCACCACCGGTGATGAAGACGGAGCGCAACCGCCTCACTACTTGCTCATATGCGTACAGCTGCTCATCCGACAAAGTAACGCGAGGGGCCTCTTCGTACGACTGAGGGTGCGGGGGAGCGGACGGCGATGTGGATGGACTTTCATCTAGCAAAGGGTTCACATCGTCCGCTTGGAATGGTACCTGTGGAGGTGCAGGTGTCGGAGCGGCAGACTGAACGACGGCCCGATCGCCTGGAAGTGGAACCTGTGTATTAGCAAGCGTCGCTGTTAGCATGCTGCCTCCTCCTCCCCTCCGACCGCTGTCATGGGAGTTCGTGGAGTGAATGTAGCTCTCCGTGCTCATGTCAGCGCTCGTTGGGCGGGAGGTGGCCGCGATCGCTGGGGTATTAAAGATAGCATTGACTGTGCTGTCGCTACAAAATACCACAGATGCCCCACTGCTCCTCACACCGTCGTCAGACGACGCGTCGCAGTCCTCTTCATCCACGTCTACGTTTGCCACCCCACCTGCTGGCACCGCCTCTCCACGTGCGTGTTTGTGGGCTGGGCTGCGCTCCTGTGCGGTCGCGCTGGCGGCCTCCCGCAGCCCAAGTGCGGCGGGGAGGAGGGCCGGCAGCGCATCTGCAGGGGAGCGCTGGCGCTGCAGGTGTGGCAGTGGCACCGGGGAATCTACAGGACCGCGGGGAAACGAGTTCTGTGTGGCAAGCAATGGGACAGTGCTATTGCAGTCCTCCGTGTCCATTTGGTCGGGAGGAAGGAGGGGGAGATGATCTCCAGAGAAGACGCACTGAACTTTTATTTTAATTGCAATGCTGATTTTTGTGCTAAAAGTAACTCTGTAATCTTTGTATAGCTGTATGCATGTAAATTGTGTAATGACGGAGTCTATGGGTGGGCCTGCTTCACAGTCCGCTGAATTCACGCGCTAATATATATATGCGTGTGTGTGTGTGTGTGGTGTGTGAGGCGATGATAAACTCTAAGAGCCCCTTAAATCGATTTATGGAGTGTGTTTATGGACTGCGTATGTGCCTCCTATTTTTCCCCGTGTGTATCGACGCCTTTTTTCTCTTTTCTCCGCCTACTAGAGAGATGGACACACGCCTATACTGACAACAGGGGAAAGGAACAATGCCGCAGACTGGCTGAGAGCATCGAGGGGATGATGAGGAGAAAAATGGGAAGATGGGCGACACTATCATGTGGGAGTGGAGATACCTGTGCACACAAGCGCATGTACACAGCTGTGTGTGTGTGTGTGTGTCCGGAGAGGGAGCAAGGAGGAGAGGGGGGGGGGGCAATGAGGAGAAAGGTTACGAATTGTGCGGCTTAGCACGCTTGAAGTCAGCACGAATTGAGATAAAAGCAGAGGAGGGGATAAATAGAGATTTGGTGGGTACTCGTTGCTCATGAAGGACCTGGAGGGAAGAGGTGGGGTGGGGGAGCGACAAAAACTGAATTGTCGCCAGAGCTACTCCCACTCCTTGCTGCTTCCTCCCACACTGCGCACACCACCACTCCCCACTCCAGACAGGGAGCTGTATCGGCAGGACCCACCTCGCTGGCGATGGAGTGTTGTAGTCATCTTTTCCTCTCTCGTTTTCAACCAAAGTCGTTGATGCACGACTCCACCACCTTGAGAAGGTTCGCGTTCTCGAACGCCGCGGCGACGCGCTCCTTATCTGCCAACTGCTTGTTCACTTGCTCCTCCTGATCGTGGGAGCCAGGGGTAACGGATACGTCGATCTTCGTATGAGGCGGTAGCGAGCGCTCGAGTTGCAGGCGAATGCTTAGCCCAATAAGAGTGGTAAGACTGCAGTGGGGTACAGTCGGGGTGAACGTGATTGTGATGTGTTTCCGTGGCCAGTTGACACGGATGAGCGATGGGTCTACGATACGCAGCTGTTCAAGAGAGTTCGGGTGCTCGGGGTCGCGAATGTTGCGCACAAGCTCGAACACCTCAAGCGCGTCGATGGGATCCTCCACGGTCTCGTCGTCCTCAGCTGCCACCTCTGCCTGAGAACGCACTGTGCACGTGGGCTCCTCGAACACTTTGGGAGAAGGGTTTGCCAGCATACTGTGTGGACGCAGTCCGGCAGGGCACAGTTTCAGTTGCTATCGCTAACGTCAGAGTGCTTGATGAGGGATTGGACTTGTTGCAGCTCCGTGCACACACGAGGAAGATAAGAGTCGCAGGAGGGAGAGTGATGAGGCCTATCAGAGGCAGGTTGTTCGAGAGGCAACGCACACACACACATACACATGCAAATGCATAATCACTAGTTTGTCAGTAAGCAGTGCTGAAGGAGTGGGGTGTGTGCGGCCTATGCACGAGGTTGTCACACCTTCCGTTTAATCTCAGACCATGGTTTTTTTAATTCTATTTGTTACTGGCGTCTCACCAATGGCGTGCTCTCCACCCACCCGTCATCACGCCCTTACACTGCACCAGGGACACACCGTGGACAGGTGAGGGTGAAAAGAGGTGCTCATAAAGTTGTATGTATAACGTGATTATTCCGATTTACAATTAAGCCTCCATGTTAGAATCAATATATATCAGCTACTATTAGGAAGAACAGGCGATGCCATCGAGGAGGGGAGGGGAGGGTCCCAATGTAGAGAGATAAACGCCTCTACTTGAAGCGACGGCCAACCTGCTTGGGCTTACGTGACTCTGACATCATCACCTTAGTAGGGGGCTCCTCCTCATCCTCATCATCCTCCTCATCGTCGTCGTCAATCTCCTCATCGTCGTCATCCTCCTCGTCGTCATCACCCTCCTCCTCATCGTCGTCAATCTCCTCGTCTCCATCAGAAGGGAGCTGCGTTGGGTCCTCAGCAACGTCGCTATCCTCTTCGTCCTCCTCCATCGACATTTCAGCGGCCTCGATGGGCAGTGGAGCCGCTGCACGGCCATCGTCGTCGCTGTCGTCCAGGCCGAAGGGCACCTCATCATCCATATCAAGCTGCTGGCGATACCCAATGCAGTGGACGGTGGCAGAGCCCTTGGCGTGGAAGCACACCTTCTGCTCGTAGTTAAAGATGAGGTCGGTGGAAATCTGCAGGAGGTTGCGCTGCGAGTCTAGCGTGCCGACTGCGAGGGACTTGCCATCAACAGACACGTAGAGAGTTGTGCGGCCCGACACCGTGTGGGGCAGCGCAACAATGGAGAGGTGGAAGCCACAGCCCTCCGGAATCTCAAGGCTGTGCTCCTTGTTTGGGACAACCTGAAAAGCGTGGAACTCCTGCATTGCGATTACTGGTCGATTGGTAGCGATGCTTCGTGTGTTGGTGCTTGATGTCGTAAACCCTCTTTTGTTTTTTTAGGGGTGGAGATATATGTGTGTTGTTTTTTTGCGTGTGCGTCTGTTATGTTATGTAAAGTTTTTATTCATTTATTTAATGAATAATCCATTGATGGCCAGAAAAAGAGGGAAGGAAGATAATAATAATAATAAAAGCAGAGGGATGAACACACTACAAAGCGCTGTAACATCGCATGCACAAAAATGTCTGGCGGTGTCGGTGATGCGGCTCTGCTCAGACTCTCACTCTCACTGAATAGAAAGAAAGATGAAGAGGACGGGGGGGGGGCAGCTTCCTCTTATGTTTGCGATGTTATTTATGATTAGAAATGTCCTGGTTGCGCACGCCACCGTTGTCATCAGAACCTCCTCTCTTTTACCCCTCCTTTTATTAAGCGTGTGGATATCAGTGATGGTAGCGAGAAAAGGTGGAGTTGCCTCCACTTGGCTTGGCCACTTCGGCACAGTCATCATCGTCATCACCACCACTCACTCTTATAAATATGTCCACTGTTCGCTCCTGCCTTCACTATTTCCACCAGTGCCTAACAGCAAAGCAAAACGGTACACAAGACACATAACTTATCCATCCGGAGGAATATGCAGAAGGTACCTTGGAGCGTTCCTCGCGCGTTCAGGATGCAAACCCACTAATCGTACTGTTTTCTTTTTCCCTTCACTCCACCCTTTATTATCACTTTTCTGTTTGCCAGTGGTTGCTGCACATCTGTAAATTACCCTGTCACTCCACTCCAGCCCTTCATCCTCCTCCCTCTCTCCTCCACCGCGTCCCCCCCCCTGTCTCGTACCACTCAAAAATGCTGCCGCTCCTCGTCCTCTTAGATAGGTCAGGGGGGTGGATAGAGTTGTAGAGAATGTGGGATTGTGGGGAAGAAAAGAGGGGTAAGTGGGGAACGAAAAGGCACAGAGAGAAAGAGGGACAGCGTCAAGTGGAGTGAGAGCACAAAGGGCCTATTGGAGGGATGAACCACTCATCACTCTCTCCCTCACCCAGTTCACTACGTTACCACTGGTGATCCCCCAGAGATGAAAATAAATTAAAATAAATAATATTTATGTTAGGCTCCGGTCTTTGCTCTTTTTTTTTTAAATCTCACATCAGACGAGTGGTGATGGGATGCCTCCTCATGCTTGCGTGTGTGTGCGTGTATGCGTATTCCATCCTTCTCCGTCAGTGGACAGGACCACCAGTTGTGGCCCGATGCACATACACACGCATACACACACACACACAAAAGACACGTAGGAGGCCTCTCTCACCGACCTCAGGACTCATCTGGTGGGGGAATGTACTTGGCTTCCGGAAGCTATTAACGCCATCTTGACTGACCGCTTCCTCCCCGCGTGCCTGTGAGTATGGAGGGCTCTGTCTCTGCTTCTGCAGTCATTTAATCGAGGACATAACAAGCGAGTTAAGCGGGCGGGGAAAAGACCCGCACGACACTGACATGGAAGGCCTCACCTTAGAACCGACCGCGACCACCGCCGCGACCACCACGGAAGCCACCGCGATCACCACCGCGACCACCGCGCTCCACACGACGGAACTTCTGTGGCATCTCCTCGTTGTCATCGTCCTCGTCGTCATCGTCGTCGTCATCCTCGTCGTCATCCTCGTCGTCATCGTCGTCGTCCATCTCCTCATCGTCGGCATCGCCCTCCTCGTCATCATCATCATCGTCCATCTCCTCATCACCGGCATCGCTGTCGTCCATGTCGGCGGGGGGAGCGGCGACATCGCTGTCCTCGTCTTCCTCATCCCCGGCATCGCCTTCCTCGTCGTCCTCGTCGTCGCTGCCAGCAGGGGCCATCTGCAGTTCCTCGTCGTCCTCGTCCTCGTCGTCGCTGCCCTCCATTCCATCCATCATCATGTCCTCGTTGCCGACGGGCTGCACATAGCCGGTCAGGTGGATGGAGCCAGCGCCCTGAGCAATGAAGGAGACGTTCTGGGCCTCAGTGAAGACCAAGTCGGTGCTCATCTGAAAGATACCCCTCTTGGGGTCCAGTGTGGCAATCGTGAACTGCTTCCCCTCAAAGGAGACGATGAGGGACACCGCAGCGGATGCATTGGCAGGCACCGCGAGCTGCGTCACGCGAAGAGCGCAGTCCTCTGGGATCTTTGGCTTCACCTGCTGCTTGCCAGCGGCGATCTCAAGACCGTAGAAACCCTCCATTATGTGGATGCGTTGAGTGTGTCTGTGTAAGTTACGAATGTGGAGAAAAACAAATTCACTCTTTCTTTATTGTATGAGGGCTGCGTGTAGATTCGATGCGCGTGCGGAGACTTTAAGTATTAAACTGAGAGACCACACCAATATGCGTACATGTAAAGATGCACATTCAGGTCAGAGCACAGATTATATATATATATATATGGCAATTGTAGAGAGACAGTGGCGGATAGTGTGGAAGTGATGTACGGAGAAAGAGCAAATAAAGTCAGAGCAAAGTCGTTTGAAATACAGGTGTCCTACTACCGTATTTAACGTAACCAGCATCACTGCCGCACTGGCGATTTCTGCTTACGTGTATGATAGTAGAGAGAGGTTCTGCTGGTGATCGTGAATATCTATTTTACTCGAGGTGCCAGCAGATGGATAGTGAGTTGGGTAGTCTCGTTCCTCCCCCCCCCCTCCTCCTCTTCCATAAAGAAATATGGGGGAGAGCTGAGGGGACGGAATGAGTGCTCACTTCAGAATTTTTGTTATTGTTATTTTTGCTGGGTGCGGGGCGTAGTCCATATGATATGCCAACTCTACTTGCTCTTCCTCTTGGCATTCTTATGAGCCTTCTTCTTGGCTGCTGTAGGAGCGGCCGGCGCCACTGCCTCCTCCTCATCGGTGTCCTCATCAAAGTCGTCATCGCCAAAGTCGGCCTCGTCCTCCATAGACCTCACATAGCCAGTCAGGTGGATGCATCCCGTGCCAGCGACGCTGAAGGTAACGCCCTGTGAGTGCGACACTAACATATCCACAGCGGTGTGAAAGACCGCACGCGTGGCGTCGAGGGTGGCCACGACAAACGTCTTACCGCCCTGCTGAACTTGGAGAGTTGCAGGGCCCTTCACATTGGCTGGGAGAGCTAACTGGGTCACGCAGAGCACATGGTCAGCAGGGATTTTTGGCGATACCGCCTTGGCGGAGGACACCTCCATTCCATAAAAACCCTCCATTATGAATGCTCAACACCCACACCGATATATATAGAGAGACGTAACAAAGTAGGCGTGTATGTGTGAGGATTACGCTTTATGTTTCGTGTGCAGATGTGCTTTCCTTCCAATCTGAGAGAGCATATATATATATATCATGCAAGGTAGGGAAAGCGTGAAGTCAGAGAAGGGCATGTGTGGGTCGTTGTGTAGAATAGAGGAGATGGATGTGCTCCTACACTGCATGGGCTCGTTCGCTCCTTAATGCTCGTTCTTTTCTCTCTCCCCTTGCCAGCGTTGATCTGCAGGGTGGGTGGGGGGTTCCTAGTTAGTTGGCTCTATCGCAATGTGAGGGGGGGGTGCATGCAGTCCAGATGCAGGCACTTGCTTTCTTTCTGTCACCAGGCACCCCTCTCCCCTCACGAGCCGCGAGTGCACCTGCCACGCCATACCCTCCCCTTCCCTCTCTCTATGAAACTGTACACGATGTTATGGATCTGTGCTCCACGTGATAACGGAGATCGTGTTCACGTGGTGAGACGCAGCCGCGCGCAGCCACGCATCACCACTCTCGATCACCATAACGCCGCTTGCGATGTCCTCCAGTCGGTCAGGCTCAGCGGTACCGTAGGAGATGACTGGTGGAGAATGCACTGCTGCTCGGCCTGAGGAGGGCTCTGGTCGTTGATGCTGAGTGGCCTTGCGGGAACGCTTCTTCCCAAGCAGGCTCGGCGGCACCGCCGCCTCACTGTCGGCGTCCTCCTCCTTCACCACAACAGGAGCACTCTCCGCGGGCGTAGCACACCCGAGGCAGAACTGTGATCTCACCACGTACTGGGAGTATGTTCTATCGATCAACAATATCGTATTAGCGCTGTCGACGCACAGCATCCAGTGCTTCGTGAAGCTGGGTGTGTGTGCCCGCGTGGGGTAGCTTTGGGCCTGGAAGACCGGGACATCGCACACACGCACAATAACATTGCTGGGACGCAGCATACGTGCGAAACGGATGGCCGGAAGCGACTGTGCCACTGAGCCCTCACCATCCCCGTCACCCACAGTCATGCGCATGAGCCTCCGCCCAGTGGTGCTCACCAGCGTGCCAATGTCCGACTCCACAAACGCACACACGCTCAGCAGCGTCTCCATCGGTCTTTGGGGGGCGCAGTCCTCGACAACTCCGCCCCCACCGCCCGCCCCCAGCTTGATTGTGACAGCATGTGAGTCGTAAGGCGACGAGACGATCAGCGCGCCATCGTTGAGTTGGGAGAGCTCTTGGGCCGCAGTGAGCCACGGGAACAGTGTCGGTGTAGCTGGAGCGGCGCCTCTCCGCTTGACGGTGTCGAATGGGGACCAGCGCACCCTCGGTGCCGTGGCCACGGTGGTGGCAATGTCGGGGAACACAGCGGCGATCTTTGTCACTGGGAAGTGGACGGAGTTGCCTGAGCAGCAGTCTACACAGCGGACGACAGAAGACACTGCACCGCTAGGGGTGTCCACCGCGCAAATCAAAATGCCGTGCTGGTATGTACCCACACACACGAAGGAGCGGTCATGCACGAGTACAATGTCAAGCGGTATCGTGCCACGAGGGAGCTGCAAGGAGTGCGCAGTGGTGACTGCGACCGGGTCACTCTGCAAACCCCCCGCACTCAGCAGAGACGTCACGGCGCTTGAGGGGAGAACGTGAGGAGCGCACAGTGTCGCAATGCGTTCCTCGCAGGGGAGTGTCACGAGGAGCCGCCCGGCCAGTCGTGGGAGCCAAAGCACCTTGTATGGCAGGGTGTGGAAGAAGCACGACTGGATTGGCTGGCGCCTGACCTTGGCGCTGTCCCAGCGACCAAGCGTAGACGGCCCTGACACTGGTGGAGGTGGCACAGCGGGACTGCTGCCAGGCCCATCGGGTTCCTGAATATGAATTCCCTTTACAACCACACGCGACAGCACAGAGGGCACCGACGCGTGCGCGAACTTGTGGTCGCACGGCCGCTGCGTTCTGCGGCGCTTGACAAAGACCTCCACGGCGCCCAACTCACCGATCACAAGCTCCGCGTACGCAGGGGGAGGGGGCTGCAAGACGGCTGCGAAGCCCCAGTACACAGACGGCGTAGGAGACACCCTTGGTGGTGCACCGCCAGAATGCGACGGGGTGGCGGACTTTGGTGCAGTTACGAGGGGAAAGCTGACGCGAGAGCCCGCACTCAGCAGCAGTCCGGTGCGATAAGTGTCAAGCTGAGCCTTGAAGGGGTCCGCCGTCATGGACACGATGTGAGTGGAGCGGCCGTAACGCCGATTGACGCCCCATGAGCCCGGAGCCAACGTGGTGGTGGCTCCTCCATCATTCCCTGACAGTGACGAGGACGACGGCGCCGATACGAGAATCTCGGTGGCTTCTGTGGTCGTGCCGGGGCCAGCCAGTCGCACGGGGCTTGGCCAGGGCCACTCCACCTCGAACTGCGACGTCAGTGCCGGCCTCAGCGAACTTTTGACCGCTGTCTTGTAGAGGTACAAAGCCCTCTCCTCCGACCGCGTGGGCTCTGTCTGTGCACGTGAGCAAGCGGGCGTAGTCGCCGCAGTCTCATGCCTCCCCACCCCCTTCTCAGTAAGAGACATGGAGAATCGGCGCCGCTATCGGGCCCTCGTACAGAGCGCGCGGGGGGGAGAAGACAATACAAACGGGATGCTCTGTGTGGTGCAACGTTGGTGCCCAGGTGTTTCTGTGAGTTCATCTGTGAAGAGAGTTCGTACAAAAGAAAGAGGAGAAAGATCAGAGAAGTACGACGTGAAGAGCGGTCAGAGGGGGGAGGAGGGAGGGGAGAGAGGGAAGAGCGCGTGCGGTGCCTGCGTAGATTGGGGTGTATTACGCAGCTACATCATGGCAGTGTAAACAGCGGATTGGTACAAAAAAGAAGATAAAAGACAGTCACACATACACTGTTGTGGCATACATCTCTCTCTCTTTTGCTTGAATACACTGGTCTATCGCCGAGGACGGTACCGCATGTCTCACGTACTTTTTCCGCATATATCATGGAGGAGATATGATGAGCATGTGTGCTCTACACGTATGATTGTATCTTACTCATGCGAGAGGGGAACGGTGGGGGAGATTCTCTCACTCCCACATGCACACACACTCGCTCTCCTCTCGAATTTGGTTAACTGTCCTCTTCTTCCTTCATTGCCTATTTATCGTTGCCGCACAGTTCCCGCTTCTGCGAACTGTGTCGCCCTCACAGCCCAGGCAAACAATGCTCTAGAAACGACGAAACGTACTGGGCGAGGGGATCGGGATGGGCACTGGGACTGGGGCCCCAGCGCCACTGGAAGTGGGCACCGGCATCGGCACCGACACCGCGCTGGGGGCGGTCACTCTATGAGACGGTGACATGGCGCCGCCTGTCACCACCGGCACCGGCACTGGCACGCTCAGCCCTGTTGAAGGGTTGCGCGTGGCGACTGTGTTGACCGCAGGGCTCAGCGCAGGGATGGGAGCCGCCCCTCCAGGTTGCCAGGTCTGCACCGCCGCTGGTGCACTCATTGGCACGGGGATGGGCACAGGCGCTGGCTGCCGCGCGAACTGTGCGGCGACGGAGGGGGAAAGGTTGCTCGGAATTGGGATGGAAAGGGAGCTGTTGGTGCTCGCAGTCGAGGAGTCGCTCCGGAGTAGGAGCGGGGCTGCCGTTCGCGGAGGAGAGGCGACCGCTGTGTTGGCGGCAGAGGCGTTCACGACGTTATTATTGGCGGTGTTGGTGGTGATGTAAGCGCCGGTGCTGAGCGGTGAGGAGTGTGTCAGCGTGGCTGAGAGGCCCGTGGTGGTGGTGGGTGGCACAGGGAGCACTGTCGGCACCACCGGGGCAGCGCCGCCGCTGGGGCTATAGGTGGGGACAGGCACTGACACACCGTGGCGCAGCGGTGACGGCCCCACTGCGGTCACGGGGGCAGGGACACCCACTGGCGTACCTGCCGTGAGTGGCACCGGCACCGGCACCGACGGCGGGTGAAGCGGCGTGGGCGCTGGCAGAGAACCGCCGCCAACGTGGAGGGGTGCTGCACTACTGGAGAAAGAGGTGCTGGTGGCGACCGCTGACGCGCTGCGACTCGGCGTCGCGGGTACGAGCGAAGGAGAGAGCTGGGGGACTGAAGTGAGCGGGGGACTGATCACGCTGGCTTGCGGCAGTGACGACGACGATGGTGAGGGGATTGTCAAGGGCGGGTGGGCTGATGTATTCGAAACCGCGAGTGGGGTGTGGTGCGTGGTGGGCAGAGTGGTGAGGTTGGTGCCGACAGCGGAAGTGTGGGCGAGTGCATCGACCTTGAGGCGATCCACAGTAGCGCGCAACTGGCAGGTCTCGTCGTTGAGTCTGCGAATGGTTTCGTCCCTTTCGGTGAGCACGCGCTGTGTATCGGCATCACGACTGGTGCTTGAGAGGAGCCGTGTCTCATGCTCCCGCATCTGGTGCTCCGCTCTGTTCTTCTCCTCCAGCAGCACACCACAGCGCTGGGTCGCGCCACGTAGTTCCTCCTCCCGCTCTTGCAGTGCCCTCTGCGCATTGGCTGTGTTGACCTCGTTGCGGCTCTGCAGCTCCTCGTAGGTTGTTTTCCATTGCTCGATAGAGGTTTTGCCGTCCGCGATCTCCCGCCGCGCGCGCGCCAGCTCGTCATCGCGCTCGGCAAGTTGTCGTGTGAGCCGCTGCTGGTGCTCATCCTTGCTGAACTGCGTATTCGTGGCCTCCTCGCGCGCCACCTGCAGCTGCCTCCGAGCTTCTGCGAGCTGATCACGCAGCTCCGACGCCTCGCGCTCCCGGGACTGCAGTGTGGTGGACTCACTGGTGCGCAGCCGATCCCGCTCCTGCGCGTGCTCATCCTGCATTCGCTGCAGTCGATTGCGCGCGTCGCGGAGATCTAAGTCTAGGTGATCCTTCGCATCTACCTCAGCCTGCAGTTTGCGCGTCAGGACATGCTTCTCCTCCAGCTCCTTTTCTAGCTGTTGTGATCTCTCACGCAGCGTGGTCACTTCCCTCTGAAGTGTTTCGGCTTGGAGAGTAGTGATGGCGACACCCTCCTCAGCCGCCCGGGCTTTGCGCCTGAGCTGCGCGCGCTCCTCTTCCCATGCCTTTTGCTCCTGCGCCAACTTCTCTGTCGCGCGCCGCATCTCCTTCTCGGCGTCACAAAGGGACTGCGTGGACGCGGCGTCCTCTGCTGCCTTGCTCGCCTTGCGGGCCCTCTCTACCTCCTCTTCAAAGTGCTCCTTCTCGCTGCGCAGCTCAGAGCGCAGAGCCGCGTTCTCGGAGCGCAGCTCGGCCACCTCCTTGTCCATTTGCTTGTTGCCCGCCATCGACTCCGCCTGGATGGTCTGCAGAGTTTTGCTCTGCGCGTCGGCACGCTCGTCGGCCTCGCGAAGGCGGCGCTCTAACCGCTTCTTCGCGTCCTCGAGCTCTACGTTCGCTTTGTGTAGCGAGCGCGACTCCTCGCGCAGGCGAGCGGATTCCTGCCCCGCGGCAACAGAGTCTGCAGAGGCACTGCGCGCCACCGCCGCCCTCGTCTTCTCCTCCTGCAGTTCGCGGTGCAGTTGGCTGATCTGCCGCTCCAACTCGCCCACCTCCGTGTCGCGAGCCCGAAGCTGTGCGGCGTGGTCATCGTTGAGCTGCTCAATGCGCCGCTCGTGCTCGTACTTGGCGCGGTCGCGCTCTTCCAACAGGCGGCGCTGCATTTCCCGCTTTTCGTCCTCGTACAGCTGCTGGAGGCGATCGAGCGACGACTTATGTGTCTCCGCGAGTTGGATGGCTACCTCGCGGCCCTTGGACGACTGCGCCCCGTGCTGCTGCTGCTGGGTGCGCATCTGCTCCATCTCGCTCAGCAGCCGCGTAAGCTGAGAGCGCGCCTCAGCGAGCTGCGCCTCACCACGGGCGGACCGGTCCTGATCCTGCTTGAGCTGCAGTTGCAGCGCCGTCAGCTCAGTCGTGCGCTGCACCTCCGCGCGCTCCGCCCGCTGTGTCCACTCATCGTCGCGATGCGCCAGCTCGGACCGGTGGGCCACCTCACGCGCCGTCATCTCCCCTTTGAATGTCTCCACCAGACGCTCCTGAACCTGCGCAATCGTCTTTGCGAGGGCTTCCTCGGCATTTACTGCCTGCTTGCTGGCGTGTGCACGCGCCTCAGCTTCCTCCTTGATGCGCTGCAGCTCCCGCTGGTACTGCAGCTCCCTGCGGCGGTCCTCGTCCTCCTGTCTGCGCGCGCGCTCGGCCTCAGCCTCGGCGGCGCGCTGGTGCTTCCACTCCTCCAGCTCCTTCTCCTTGCGCAGCAGCTCCGCCTGCTGCTGTTGCACCCGCTGTGCGCGCTGATCCTCCACCTCACGGGCCAACTCGAGCAGACGCCGCCGCTCCTCAGCGTCGTCGAGTTGGCGGTCCTCCGCAATGCGCTGCCGTGCGCGGGCGTCGTCCTCAGCGCGGAGACGGTGGAACTCACAGCGGAGGTCTAGCTCTCGATGCAGCAGAGCGGCCTCCACCACGCTGCCACAGCCCCTCTGCGACCTAATAAGACTCAGCGCAGAGATCGGGCTCGTTGCGGTGCCCCCGTACAGCGCGCCGAGTGCGCCACCGCCTGCGGGGCCCAAGTAGTAGCAGCCGCCACTGGACACTGGTGGCATCGCGGCGCTGAAAATGGCAGCGGAGCGACTGCGCGCTACCGAGTAGTCCGTCATGACTGTGACCCAACAAATGAGAGAGGAAGAGGAAGGGGGGAGGGTAATACGCTCTTTTAAATTAACAAAAAGAGTTGCTCGGTGTATCTGTCTCTCCTTCTCTCTTCTCAGTCAGAAGGTTCTGTTTCTTTGTTTTGCTTTACTTTTTGGTGTTGTCGCCGGTCTCTCTATCGCTCTGTGTGTGTGTAGGTGTGTAGGTGAGTACAGATAATGAAAGAGAAAATAACAATAAAAGGTGTGACGGGGCGGCCGCTGGCTTTGATGTTCTATCTAAAGGTAGAGGGGAGAAGTGTGTGTGTGCTCTGCCCTCGCTGAGTATCCGAGATGAATGCTATTTCGTATGAGCTTAGTGATGATCCTCGTTAGCAGCGAGGTCGGGCAAAAAGGAGGAGATGGTGCACGCACACAGAGAGAGGCGCCTTTTTGCAGAAGCAACCAGTGCGTGTGGATCTATAAATGTCTAAATAATACAATGTCCTTCTTTCGCCTGTGTACGCCACCAATGAGAAAGATATCCGTGACGAAGAAGAGAAGAAGCGGGAGAAAATCCACGGATACGTTGTTGTGTGTTTAACACCGTGTGTGTGTGCCCTCTCCCTTTCTACAGGAGAGAAGAGGAACAGTGCTAGTGGTACCTACTGGAGGAATGGAAGTGAGAGGAGAAGGGGGGGCACATACACACACACACACCCATGCGCACGCGTAGACGATTGGAGATTGAGAAGATATTTTTTGGAGTGAGGGGGGGGGAAATATATACAGAGCTGAGAGATGCGCAAAAAAAAAAATGGAAGTGCAAAAATGTCAAGGGAGAACAGTAGCGAGACTGTATATGATCCGTATATGCTTTTCGTTCTGTCTTTTTCTATGTTGTATTTCTAGTATATGTGATGGATCACTTCTACCTCCCATATAATTGCCCGGGTGCGAAAAGTCCTCGTGTCCAGAGCCAATAGAATAGAGGGCACAGGTTGACGTTCAGACTCGGCAGAGGTTAACAAGCAGACGCATTCGCACTCACCGAGAGGGAGAGATATGAGCAGAAACTGACGAATACTGTCATATATATTTTTTTGCGCCTGTAAGAGTTTCGCTTTCTCTTCGATTTTGATCCCGTCTATTGCAGACAGGACCAATCTATTAAAAGAAAAGAGCGCAACGCGGGATGATGGTGCTCCGTCACTGTTGATAAGTCAACAATTACGCATGGCGTCCAAATGTGCGTTCTCGCTGTTTGTGAGGACAGGTCGTGAGTACCGACATCAGTGTTACCCACCGCTTCCCATGCATCATACTCGCTCCAGCATTCCAATCTTGGCACCGGACCCCCACCTCACCCCCTTCCGAAAAATGAAAACATCAGCAACAACAATAATAATAATAAAGAGAAAACAGGAACAAAAGAAGATCCCTTCCATCTCTCTTTCCCCAACAAACAACACTTCTGACAGAGTAGAGGAGAAGTAAAGTAAGTGAGGAGACAGGAGATAAGCATACATGTTATCGTATTAGCTGCTCCTGTCTGAGGTCAGCAAGCAGGGTGGGAGGGAGGAACGAGAGAGAGACGGGGGGGGAAGGGGGACTGCGACGGGAAAGTGTAGGTTATGAGAAAGCGCGACAGGCAGGGTCGTGGTACGCTGCTTCCACAAAAGAGAAAGAAAGACTACCATAATAGAATAGTTAGCTTGATATGCTCTTTTGTCCACAAGAGTCTTCACTCTCCCCCAGCCAACCAAGCTCCCCTCCTCCTTCAATGTACTGTTTATCAGTGCTCCTGCGTAAAAAAAAAAATACAAAGCAAACAACAGCAAAATAATGAAGAAGGGTGACAAAGGAATCTAGAGCCCTTACGTGGAGAGGAGGGAGGGAGGAATCGAACTAGCAAAACGAAGCCTGCGCAGTTTTACATCTCAAATACACACACACACACACGTGCACATGCACACACTTCCTATATATATACTCTCATAATGACAGTAGCTTTCATCTGCTGTCATGGCACTGTGCTAGCAGCACAACTTATATGGGGGACTCCGCCACCCCCCCCCCAACCTCAGAGTAAAAAATGGATTATGAGGCCCACAGGCAGGCAAATAAAGGAACTAATATATATATATATATATATTAGTTCCTTTGTATAATGTATACACACCACATCGCAGCCACTTCACGATAGTGACACAATAAGTGTACCGAGGTGGAGTGCCGATCCAGCTGGAGAGAGAAAGAGAGAACGAACTGCAACGAATTATTAGTCATATGATGCATACATATCTCCCCTCTCCCACCACACATACAGACGCCCATAATCTACAATTTAGAGGAGAGAAGGAGGAGCAGAGAGAGAGCGAGCGGGTTTTTTTAGACCCCTCGTGCACTGCTCACCAAGACGGATGCGAGTGCTGCGTTTCGACCGGCATCCAGTTTCTTTGCAATCGCATTGCAGTTACGGAACACGGCACTCACCGTCGATGCGACTGAGCTCTCAGCCGCTGTGAGTTGCTCCACTTCCTCCGTGATGTTGGTCAAGTAACGTGACACCTCAGTCATTTCGCTCTCCAGACGCCCACGCCACGCCTGCTGAGCTGCGAGCAGCTGCAGCCCCACCTCATTCAGCAGCTTCGCGTGCGCCTCGTAGTCGAACTTCACCCACACGCCATACGGTGACGAGAGCAGCACCTCGTCCCAGACATCCAGCAGCACCCACAGCGCAGGGTGGCGCGCGGACTGCATGGGGCGCTGCTCCGCGGGGGTATCGGCGCGCCAAGCGGCCAGGCGCCGCGACCACGCATGAGGGCTGCCCTCCCCCGCCACGCGCTCCGCAGCCTCGCTCGCCGCACCGCAGGCCGTCGTGGGTCGATCCTTTTGAGGGGGCAGATCAACGAAGCGCGCTGTGTTCCTGCGCACGCCGTGGAACTGCGGAGCACCCGCTGATGCGAGAATCAACTCTGGAGGAATCTCCGAAGCCATGAAGGGCACAGCTCCACCCGTCGGAAACCCCCAGTCAGCGCTGGGCCCCGCGCCCTCCCCCTCTTCACACCCGAAGAAGAGGGTCGTGGCCAGCGTCGGCGTGGCGGCCGTGAACCTATTCTCCGCGGAGCTGCGCAGCCACTTTCGGATGAACGTGCACGTTCGGCGCGCTAAATGATGCGTGGGCGACTCCTCTGCCCTTGTCGTGTTCGAGAGGAAGAACTCATCCAGCGCCGCAGCCTCCGCCACCGTGGCGGCGCTCACGGGGGCGCTTGGGAACGCATCAGCCGGTCCTCTGTCGGCCTCACTGTCGGTCGCCGTATTTGTGTTGCTGGCCTCCACCCCTGTGTGCTTCGAGACCGTTTCACGGAAGCGAACCAGCGCACGCACCTGATCCTCACAGACAACCGCGCGGAGGTTCGTCACGAACCCACGAAAGGAGTGGCTGGTGCGCATGGAGAGCAGGGAGAGCCCCCCACTGGAGTGAAGGAGGCGACGGAGATAACTGGAGGGTACAGTATCCTTCGGTGCGTGAGAAGCCGCCACTTGAGCCAGCAACGTCTCATACACCTCGCGCCACCTATGTAGCTCGGTGTTAATGGCCGAGGTGAGCGTGCCGAACTCGGACATCAGCACCGCGATGAAGCAATTGATGATCTCCGTGTTGAGCTGCGAGAGCAGCACCACCAGCTGACGCTCCAGTCCCGCGCGGCGCTCTACGAGTGCTGTCAGACGCTGCATGTATGTCGCGTCTATCGCACGCGCCAATTTCGCCCGCGCCGCCCTCCGCTCCGCCTCAGAGAGTCGCCTCTCATTGTGCGGCTTCACAGTGTTCAACGATAACAACGTGACTGGCTCAGAGGGCACGCCTGCAACACTCGTGGTCGGCACTTTAAATTTCGTCCGACGCTCGGTCGAGAGAGTCGTGAGCGGGGGAGAGGTCAAGGTCTGAGAGACGACCGACCCGCTGCGCCGGCACTCTGCGGTGGTGGAGGCGAGCACGCTCGCGGTTTCGGGGTGTGCGGCACAATACGCACTCACACGTTCATCGTGCTCCGCCCGCAACGCTGCAATCTGTGTGTGTAGCAATCGAAACGTCTGCTCGAGATTACCGTCGACGTAGAAGGCCCAGTAGCGCGCAATAGCCTCGCGCAGTCGCGTGTACGCCGCAGCGAGCGGGGAGTTCTGCGCCAGATCCATCTCGGGCGGAGTTTCGCAGAGCACCATCATCACACGCAAATTCCGCAGAAAGCGAGTAGCAAGTTGGTCAAAAGCGCGCTGCAGAGCGTCGTGCATCGCCAGCGCACTGGTATGCGGAGATGCGAGCTTATGACACAGGATACTCTCCTCCACCCTCTCCTGCCGTGCCCGCATTACTGCAAGACGTTCGCTGATCTTTGCGACCTTCGCCCGCATCCGCTCGCCAGCCTCAGGCAGCAGCGGGAGCAGCTGCGAACACCACGTCATGAGGGAGAGCGCGGCCCCGGACAGGATGTAGCTCAGCACGTGGCGCTCGAACTGCTGGCACGTGACGCTGAGCTGATAGGCGCCGCACGTGTACCACTGCTCCGACATCGCATCGTAGAAGACGAGGTACAGAAGATCCTCGTCAGTGAACTTCCGGTCTCTATTCGCCATGAAGCGGGGCCCAAAGACCTCCAGGCAGTATCGGTCCACCATCATCGACAGCTGAGAGGGTGGGGGATTAGAGGACGAGGGGGAGGGCGAGGAGTAAGAGACAGCCCCGTCCACTCCAGCACTCGGGCTCGCAGGCGCCGCCGCGGGCTTGGCGGGTGACGAAAGCAAACACGTTTTTTGTGGTTGTGGTTGCTGCTGGTGATGTGGGTGTTCGCTTGGGGAAGAGTCTACGACAGCTACAGTCTTCGCCGCCGCGAGGGCCGCCCCAGGATTGTCCTTGTGCTTCGCTGACTGAAGTGGCGTGACGGGGTGGCTGGACTCTGCAGCCGACCGAGGTGGGGAACTCGCGCCGTTGGTTTGCAAAGGTCCTGTCGCCGCTGCATCGGACTTACGCTTCAGCAAGATGCTCTGTTTCCCACCTATGGATCGCGAAGGCGTGGGGACGGTGCTGGAGCTCGCAGTCGTGTTGCAGGAAGTCGTCGAGGCGGCTGAGGTTTGAATACTCCCCTCTACGCTCGGTAGGATCAGGGAATTGAATGGAAACTGTGTCGTGGCCTCCATGCCGTCTCGCGTGACAGGTCGAGAATTGACGTCCTGGTAGAGACAGCACAGCAAATCGCGAGTGACGGTGGTGCCGCTGATACTGAAGGGAAGCACCTGCCACGGATGCACAGTCACTTCATACACCTCCCGCACCTGTGCGCAGAAGCACTCTACTAAATTGCTGATGGAGTGACACAGTGGCGGGGGCCTATCATCACGGCGCTCGCGCGTGCCGGCCTCGCTGTACACCTCCTCTGAGCCTGTCAAGATGAAAAACACCTGTCCCACGAGTGCCTGGCGCAGCCGCGATAAGTGCTCCGCATGCAGTCTGGACTCGCCTTCACACCCGGCTGCTTTCACGTCACCGGAGTTGACGAAGGCTGGTGAGTGCCTGCCATTTAGAGTCTCGCCCATGCGCTGCTCGTGCTGGTACTGCAGGTGCCCGCGGCGCTGCGTCCCATTCGGCATGAAAGGGGTAAACAACCACGACAGCGACCGCTCCAGTGCAGGGCGTCCCACGTCGGCGCTGGGTACGGTGAACATGACCATGTCCCCAAGAAACATCATAGGGAGCTGTGGTCGTACCGCACCGCCGGCGGAGAATACACTCCGATTCAGCTCCTGTACCACCCACGACACCCCACCCACCCATGCACCATTGCCATCCGCAGCCGTTGCAGTGGCGGCGGTGGCAAGCGCTGGCGTGGCAACGGGCCCTGACGTGCGGGAGCCACGCGACTGCTTCCCGGTGGTCTGCTCTGTGATGGCGGGGAGTTGCGGCGCTGACGGCGGCGGGGGAATAAGTGGGAAGCGCTTGCAAATTGCCTCACAGTTGCGAACGGTGTCAACGATGGTTGATTCAAAAGCACCACGAAGCACAGTCGCAGAGCACCGCCGTCCCCTCACCCCTGTGGTGAACCCACGAGACTCCTCGATGCCACTGGCCCGCGGCGTGCTGGAGGTTACCAGGCCGGCCGGCTGACTGGAGGGCGCTGACAGCGTCACTTGTCGCGTAGAGGTTCCTCGGGAAGCTGGCAAGGGATGTCCAGCTGTATACGCGTCGACAGCACTGCCACTTGCCGCCACTGCTGCTGCTGCGTGCAGCAGAGTAGGACTGTTCGCCTTTGGAATGGTAATGGGGGAATTCGGGCCGCTGTCAGTGGTTGGCACCACAGTCGGCAGGCGTGCGAGTGAGGCGGAGTAGAGCTCCAGCCGGTGAACACCGCTGGGGCTGCGTGATAGGGGGCTACGGTACACGGCGAGGGGCAGCACTCCCCCCTGGCTGGACGGCGGAGAGCGATAGGGACTGGGAAAAGATTCTCTAAGCGGCGTACGAGAGCCGCCCTGACCAGCGGTGGAGTCGGTAACGCAATCGCTGTTGTGGGGCTGATGGCTGTGGCGCAGTCGGAGGTGCATTAATGCGTCTGCCTGAGAACTGGGGGAGCCCGCAGACGACTGTAAGCAACCCTCGCCAAGTGAATGGGTCTGCGGGAACAACAACGGAGAGCCATCCGTGAAGTTGGAGGAGCTGAGCTGGCTCATGCTCTTCCCACTAGTGCCATTGTGCTGGAGCCAGCTGTGGGCGTGGCCATGCACACTGGCCGTGGAGAGTGGGGCCTCTGTTAGCGATGCGTCCTCTGCCACGGATATGGGATCCGCCGAGGTGGAGCCGCTATCTAAGAGGAACTGCACGATCGCGGCGCGCGCGCTGCTATCAGGGCCCGCCACCGCCGCGCGCGGAGTGCAGGCGACGCTGCTGCCACGCTGTCTCGCGCGGTGGAGGACTGTGAGGTCATCTATTAGCCCGGCCAGTGCCGACTTGAGGCGGAGAACCCGCTCTGTGCCGTCTGTCAGCACGCCACGCAATTCACCAGTGAACACCAACAGAAAGCGTAGATAATCGTCTGCGTCTTCGGCCTCCGTGGCCATCGCTGCGCGCTCGTCCCCTGCTGCCAGTAGAGACTCCATCCCCAATGCGGGCCCGTCCGTCAAGTCTCCCCAGAAGTAGCCCTGTGTGAGTGAGGCTGCGGGACAGTCGAGAAGGACGCGGTCGCGCAGATGACAGTCCCCCCCCCCCCGCTGGCTATATAAGTGGAGAAGTAAGCGCTCTATACGAGTGAACAAGAACAACGACAAAAAAGGGAGAAACAGTTGGGAAAAAAGGGAAAAACTGGGGGGTTTACTCACTAATACTTGTCTTGACAGTGTATATGTATGTATGTGTGCTGTGCTGTGCTGTATGGAATTGTGTGAAACGTGGATTATGACCTCAACGAGCCCAAAATACTCGTCAACCGGCGCACACACACACAAGAAGAAAAAAGGAAAACTGTGCGTAGAGGCAGGAAAGTGAAACACAATGAATAGAATTAAAGAAAGGGGAAAGGGGAAAAAGAGAGAAGTGGGCAGATGCTTGCGCGAGAAGTGGTAAAGAGAAGCAGATATGTCAGGTTATTAGAAAAAGGAAAGGGCAGGACCGCTTACGTACTGTGCTGATCAACTCACCACATGAGTCATCCATCTGCAGCAGCGTCGGCAGTCGCTCTGTTAGAGTTGGTGGGTCTTAGAGTGGCCGTCACGGGGGCGTGGAGCGGATCCACCAGTCCAAGAGAGCAGCCACATACACACAGGCGCTGTTAGCAAGATTTTACGAGTAAAGACAAACTACAACGTTGTATAGAACAGCGGAAGAGGCCCTTTTTATAACGGACATGATTCACTCGCGTCCATTCACATGAGTCTTTGTGTTGCTAATACATGTAGCTAATATATAGATATATTATTTAAGTTAGTTAAGCACTGCGGTTATCGTTACAGAGTGCTCCGTTTTTTTCTGTGTGTACTCTCATACAGTTACTCACTGCGTATTATCAATGGGAGTGTTCGTGTTCATATGTGTGCGCTGCAGAGATGTACGTGCCCAGGCATTCGTTTTAGTAACGTACCGGCCAGATGAATGACGTGCTGCTGCCTATCCGACACGTGTGTGTGTGTGTGTGCGTACGTGCGTGCGTATATTTGTGTATTCCATGTTAGAGAGGCTCTCATCACTATCACTATTATTATTATTTTACAGTTTTTCCCTGCTTGTTTACGGCTGTGATGATCACTTCTCTTTAAAGAAATTTACATTTAGTGAAACAGACAATTGACCTTCTCGTCACCAGGCCTTCCTTCTCGCACACATACACACAACGTTTATCCCCCCCCCCCCCCACGCCTTCTGGGAACAGGTGATGTGAACCCCATTTAAGCATAATAAGACGGCGCTGTGAGCAGCGACATCATGGCCTCGATCTGCGCCACGGTGAAGTGTCTCTTGTACTCTGACTCCCAGCCATCCCGGTGGCTCCGCCACCACTCCTCAAAGGTACGCTTGATCGCATGACTGGCCTCGGAGATTCCCCCGTGCGAGTACGACACAAGCCGCTCCATCAGTCGTGGAGTATACGGGGGCAGCTGGCCGGGATCAGCGAGCACGATCGAGCAGAGCCCGAGGACCAGAGCGGTGAAGCGCCGCCGCCTCACGCTCGCCTCCGCCGTCACCAGCGACGGCACGGCGGAGGTGAGAGCACCGGTGGCGACGGTATCGGCAATGCCGCGGAGTTCGCGCTCGTATTGCTGGACGAGCGCGTGCGTCTGCTCAACCGACGCCACCTTCGCGAGTACTGAGAAGAGCAGCTTTCCTTCAGCGCGCAGCCGCCCATCGCCGTGCTCTAAGGAGGTCAAGGCAGCCTCAGCAACCATAGTTATCATTGCATACTTGCCGATTCGGTGAAGGTTGGAAAACAGGAGGAGGCGGAGGGCTTTGGTGAGCGCGGTTTTGGCCGTGCGGCTCGTACCGTAAGAGGTGCGATTCAGCAGTATATTGCAGATACACTCCAACAACTCATGAGCCACGACCTTGGGGACGCGCTTGAATGCGAAGGAGTGCAGCGTGCCAGCGACAGTATCGTAGAGGTCATCCATCTCAGGGAGCATGACATCCAGGGCGTTAGCGAGGAAACACACAACGCCCACGCCGTGCCGAGCCAACAGCATCGCTGGTGGATCGTACCAACACAGCGCCACCGTCTTGATCGTATTCAGCTCCCCCTGCGTGAGACTGCCACTGCTGGTGGTGGTGGTCACCACGCTCGGTGGTAACGCCGGTGGAGCCGACAGCAACGCTCCTGGCGGTGGCCAAGACCCGTCCACGGCTGCGCCGCCGCGCTGTAACGGCTGCTCGGCCCCCCGCAGCGCCGCCGCCGCCACATCTTTCCCACCCATCGCGAGTGGCGGAGGAAGCGCCATCCCGACGGGCAGCTGTGGCTGCATCGTCATGGGGGTGGGCTGCAGCACGTCATTCGCGGCCTCCAGCACGTAGTGCGGCGTGGGTAGCGGTGCGGTGCCGAGTGCAGGCGTTTGGCTCCATGGGGAATAGAGATGTGCTGGCTCTGCAAGGATGGCGCCAGCGGTCGTCACGCTGGCGGTGGCACCGGCAGTTGAGGCCGCTGCTCCGACGGTGGCGTTGGTGGAGGGAGAGACGTCGTCTTCGTCGCTGCTGCTGCTGCCACTGGGGCGGCTGGGGATGGCTGGGTTGCGTAGAGGTTCGAAGTGCACGTAGCTCAGTATCTCCAGCGCAAAGGCCGAGGTCACCTCAGCGTTCGCCTCACACGCCTCGATGATGTCACTGTTGGTCTGGCACATGCGCAGCAACTGCCGCACCACGCTTCCAGCAAAGCGACGGCTCTGTGTAGTCTCAGACGTGAAGAACACACGCTGGTTCCGCATTATCTCCGCGACCAGGCGCGGCAGTAGCTCGCCATTCACCTCAAACGAGAAGACGTACAGCAGCTGCAGCAGCATCGCCAGTATGCGAGTCTGTTCCTGCGACGAGGTGCTGTCTCCCTCAGACGCCAGTAGCGCGTTAAACAGCATCTGATAAAGCTGCCACGCCTCCTGCGCGGTGACGTGATACGCGAGCGCGGAGCAGACCACCACGACACTGCGAGACACCTCGTGTGGCACCTCGCGTCGGCAGGTGAACAGAATAGTAGAGAAACAGCATTCCAGCGCTGCAACTCGTAACTCTGGAGTCGCGCTGACCGCGGTGGTTGCTGTCGTGATGGAGACGAGCGCCACACAGAGCTCCAGCATGGTTACAAAGGTGGCGTGCGGGCTCTCCCGAGCCTCGGAGTCGAGTCGCTTCTTTAGCTCTCGAAGCTCCGCGAGCTGCGCCCGAATTAGAGATATGTACAGTGGCACCGCCACCTCGCGGCCAACACTGCGGCCAAAGTCGTCCCACCACCCCTCGCTTAGCGCATTGCTGAGGCCAGCGCCGTGAAAGAGCTCCTGGCGGCGCTCCAACACACGCCAGGCCCACGTCCTGCGCACCTCCTCCGGGCTCATTACACTATAAGATTCCACCCCAGTGACGGTTCCGCTGCCAGGAGAGCTAAAGGTCAACTGACGCAACTGAGCGCTGAACATGGACAGCGCTGCCACGGTACTCGCGGGGTCGACGCTCGTCTCCCTGTCTGCCGGCAGCGACTCAAACACGTGAGCACAGTAGCGGTGCCGCACAATGCGGTGCTCTCGTGGTGGTTGCACAGGAGCACCATCCAGAAACGCAGAGTCCTCGCCCTCACTCATCAGGTTGCCGTTTCTGTCATCATCACCGCTGTCACCACTCACGGCGAAGCGGCCGCGCACCACCATGGAGCGCGCGAGAAAGACTTGGCAGGTGCGGCTGAGGTGTGCGTGGGGGAAGCGCGCCTTTACCTTTGCGTAGCGGCGTCTAAAAAAGTCAATGCGCTCCGCTCTCCCGCGCGCATCGAAGAGGTCCACTGAGCCCGCAGAGGTCTCTGTCAGCAGGACGTCCGTCTCGAAGGTGCCGGTGCCATCGCGGGCGTCGTCCGCCATATCAGCAACGCGGGCCAGCGACGTGTGAAGCATCGCGACAGCAAGTTGGTGCAGACGCGTGAAGGGGTGTACGGCGAGGCGGGCGAGCGCGTAAAGGGCCCTGGTGCTCGGCAGTTGGTCACATGGGAGTCGATAGAGGGAAGCCGCCATCTTCATACACAACGTTGCGCGCAGCGGGGAGCTGCCGCGGAGGTGCAGGGCGGTGAGGACGAGCTCCTCTGATACCCAGAGCGCTTCAGTGGTGCTGAGCCCGGTGGCGGTGAAGTGGGTCAGTTTCTTGTGCACGCTGCGGACAGACGCCTTCGCGCGCCTGGAGACGAGGGGGTCGGGGAAGTACAGTAGCAGCCGTACCAGACGCAGCAGCGTTCCCGCATCGTGTTGGACTTGCGACCCGCTCGCGAGAAAGACCGCGAAGAGAAGCGCGGTGGACAGTATATCCTCCGGTTTCTTGCTGCCCGCCTGCCCGACCTTCTCAGTGACCCCAGGTGCGCTCACGGCGTCGCCATCACCGCTGTCGCCCACCTCCACCTCCTCTTCCTCTTCCTCCTCCTCCACCCCCTCCTCGCTCACTCCCGCTACTGCTGTTGCGGTGATTTCCTCCTCGACTCCACCCGCGAGTATGCCGGTGGCCGCCGCATCAGCAGTGGCGGCGCCTTCACCGTCGAGCAATCTACAAAATGTCTCGGCTGTGCTGGCGGCCGTTGGGTTCCGCTTCAGCCATGAAGTGGCAAAGTGCACGAGCATGCGAGTGTGCGTAGCGATCTGCAAGCGGCGCAGCACCGGATGCAGTAGCATCGTCAGGAAGAAGAGCAGTGCAAAAGCCGCACGCGCAGTTCTAGCATGTGTGGAAAGGGTTAGGACGTGAGCGATGTTCATTATGGTCTCGCAGCGCTGTCGAGAATTGGTGTGCTGTCGCTGTACTGCATGCTGATCTTGCAGGCACTCGGCGCGGTAGGCCCAGTAATGCATGGGGAAGCTGTCCACACGATTGCGAGGGACAGAATAGAGGGCTTCGAAGATGTTGGTGCGACCCTTCACAGTGAAGAAGGGACACAGCGTTTCCTGACTCGCACCACTGACGAGTTCCATCAGCAGCGTAAGCAATACCTCCAGAACGCGGCAGTCCCCGAGGGATGCACACGCTGGATCCAAGGGTGTCGCGCCACGACTGGCGTCGTGGAGCACAGGCAAATCCACCACCTCCGCAACCTCGGGACCAAAGGCGGCCTCCACCGCCTCGCTGCCGGTCCCCACAGTGCACCTTAGCAGCTGTGACACCACAAAGTCAATGATACCCTCGCAGGTGTATCTGGGGGCGCGGCCCAGCGGGAGTGGGCTAGGGACCTGGCAGCGGAGCTTCCGGTCCCACCACTCTGGAAAGCATGTGAGCTGCAGTGCCTCCCCATCCACCACCACCTCCTCGCCCTGCAGAGGCGCATGGGCCCGGTCCTGAACAGCGTCAGGCCCGGCATAGCAAAAATAGTTAATGCTGACGATGGACTGCAGCCACCGCACCGCTCCGTTGAGGACATTGCGTGGAGTGAAGGGCTCGGTGCTCCAAATGCCGGAATCCACCTCCTTCGCCTCCTCTTGCCCTGGCTTCACCTCTGCTCCAGGAAGGACGACCAGCCCGCGGATACCAGCGGTGCCGCACATGGGGCGGACAGACTCAATATGCTGCACAAGATACTCTACGTCTTCCATACACTCGTCATACAGATCCAGCAAGAAGGTCATGTGTTTCTCCGATGGTTTATCCCACGTCAGCTCCACGTCTGCGCCATCGCAGAAGCCCATCACGGCGCGGCGGCACTGCAGAGCCTTCGTGGAGGCGAGGAGGCCACCTCCGACCCTATTCTCCTGTGCTGCATATGCGGTAGCGGCCTCGTCAGGCGACTCCATGCTCGACATTACACCTTCAGGGCTCTCGCCGCCGTCATTCGCCGCTTCTCGCTCGGCAACAGGGGAGCGCTTGCGGACCCCCGTGCACCTCCAGTCCCGCAGAGCGCTGCACAGGTTAGTGTAGATGAGCGCAGCGTCCGCACGCCGTACTGCGTTCGTGATGTGCGAGGAAAGTGCGCAAATGCACTTAGCCACCACTGGGGCGTCATCGAATGCCCCTCGCCCAGCCCCCGCAATGCAGGCGGAGAGCAGACGCGCTGCCCTCCCCGTTGCGGCGTCGTTGCTGGTGATGCTCATCAGTACAGGCACGCTGACGCGCTTGGCCAGCTGCATGACACGCTGCGGAGCCCGCGACCCAATGTAGGTAACCAGAAGGATCAACTCCTGCGAGCATCCCTGCTGCTCCGCCTCGCGTAGTACCGTGTCGGCAATGTGCTGGAAAGCGGCATCGGAGAAGCCATGCTGCAGCAAGTAATACATCGATGGATGGAAGCCACCGGTGGTGCTGCGGGAATCCAAGTGGTCGCACAGTTCCACGACACGCCGCGCGAACGTGGAGGCAACCTCCAGCTCCAGCTCGGCACCGAGGAGCTTCGTCAGCGGGATAACACTGCTCACTGCAAAAAGAAAGTGTGTGATATTCTGTGACAACGTCGCCGTACTCGCGCTCATCCACGTCACGAACAACGGCACCACCTCCCGCAGGTGCGCGGTAAAAGCCTCGCAGGTGCCATCAGAAGTTAGGAATGTGTAAGTGCACTTCACCAGCACTCGTACAGTGTATAGCATCTGATCCACCGCCTGCGTCGAACTGTGCAACCACACCTCAGAGAAGCGGAGGACGTGGGGCAACATCACCTCGGGCGACAAATCGGCGAGTAAGCCCACCACCCTGGATGCATCACTCCACCCAAAGTGCAGTGAGGGCAGTACGGCGGGCGCCATCAGAGTCACAAAGGTGTCAACGGTCTCTTGAGTCCACAGATGGATCGCCGGCACCGCACGACGGTGCTGGCGATCCTCCAGATCGTCGTCTCCGGTCTCGTCCCGCACATGGGAAGTGTGAGAGCCTGTGTCTGTGGACGCGCCAGTGCCATCGGCCTGCTTACTCTGCTGGCGGTCCCGCCACCGCTCATACCGGCGCTGCCTGCCCACGCGAAGATGAGCGTTAGAGACCATGCCCCCATAGAGTGTGAATACTGACTTTGCGTCCTCCATAGACCTTGTCCCTGGGCGCAGGAACACACCCGTGGCGTGCAGGCAGCGGCGCAGTTGGTTCCACAGGGGTGACTGCGTGTTGGCGGGTAGCATGTGCGTCACACACGACTGGGCCATGATCGCCTCATTCGAAGAGAGTGAGAAGATCGAAAAGGCGGAATACGGGGAACCGAACCGGGACCGCACCTTTGGCGCCTTTGTCGCGTCACCAATGGGGAGTCGCAGCATCTGCAGCACCGCCGTGAAGTACGCCTCTGCGTGCCGGTCCATATCCAGCAAGCCCACATTGGTCACGTGCATCCGCGCTAGCAGCTTCAGCGCGAACACCATCCAGAGCGCTCGGTCCTGCGGCCAGCAGTAGGCATCTGTGAATAGGAAGTCCACAATGTACTGTGCCAATGGCAGCGGTGCCCCGGTGTCCTTGTCCTCCAGGCAGAAGGTTGGGAGGAGGTTGGTAAGCAGGCACAGGTAGAGTGGGGCCTCCTCCGTCCTCTGAGTGAAGTGCGGTGCGAGCACACCCCAGAGACCCTCAAGCGCCCCGTCACCGAAGTAGCAGGAGGCCTCCTGGCACACGCCCATCAGCTCACCACCAATAACATTGGTGATGGAGGTGAGGTCGCACCCGGTTTTAGGACTCCTCAGCCCTACAGTCAAGCCTAACACCAACTCCAGGAGCGGCTTCCACGGCAACGTGAATCCAGGCCGCTCGGATGAGTGACAGGGACGCATGACACACACAGTTGTGAAGCAGCTGGCCACCGCGCACCATCGCTTCGGATTACGGCACATGAAGTCCCAGTCAGTAATCCACGCATAGAGTACAGGCACGACCCTGCGGGCCAGGCGTCGCGGCATCAAGTAAGGCTCCTCCACGTGCTGCTGCTCCTTCCGGCCCATGAGGAGACTGGACACCTGGAGGGATGCGTCGTACATTGCCTCGTCCATCGAGAACCACGAAGGGGGCCGTGCCTGCTCCACCACAGAGCCGAATGGCAGTCGTCCAACGCGCCACCCACCACCCCCGTCCCTAGCAGGTTGTGCTAGTGGCGGGGAGGAACCCGAAGCGGCCGTGGGGCGAGGCGAGTCAGAGGAGCGCCGTTGATCACTGCTCAAAGTGCCGATTTGGGCTGCGGTAGTGAGCCACTCGCGGAATGCGCTTGGGGTCCCCAACTCCACAATGCGATCGGCGAGAAACTTCAACTTATTTGCATCTACAGTATTTACTGCATTTTGGAGGTCAGCCTCCATGCAGCGATCGACTCGGCTGAGCAGCTGATACTTGCAGTTCGCCCCCTCTCGCTCAGCATAGTTGCCATGGCAGCCACAGGCATGTGGGACAGCCCCTAAGATTTCGTCACTCTTCAACGCTGGAGAGGGGCTGGGCCTATCACCTGGGCCCTCGGACATGAAAGCAGTAGCGCGCTAAGTGGCGAGAGGGAAGGGGAGGGGGGATGAGAAAACGAGCAATTACTTATCCCACTTCCAAACACGGTATCACAGCCCTTGTTTTGCTCCCTTGTCCTCTGATATATATATATATATATATATATATATATATATATATTAAATAAGGAGCGTTTGATTGGGTACAAGTGACACTCGCG
Source organism: Ecitophya simulans (assembly GCA_027574965.2). NCBI lineage: Eukaryota > Metazoa > Arthropoda > Insecta > Coleoptera > Staphylinidae > Ecitophya > Ecitophya simulans. The sequence goes on from JAODGE020006919.1 coordinate 53,827, forward strand.
TGACTACTTACGTTTGAGTATGTGTGTGTGCGTTTGTGTATTTTCAGTATCTTTTTTTATTGATGTAATTATGGTTATTTATTTCTGCTATATATATATATATATATATATATATATAGCAAAATACCTCCCTTTCCTTGTGTAGCTGAGTTTTTTATATTACCTGTTCAGATGTCAGACTTAATGTGGCAAATACCTTGCTTAAGGTTATATACAGTGATCTATATAATGTAGATGTATGTGATGCTTTCCAGGAAGTCTCTTTGCTTCAAGAAGAAAAAGAAAACTCAATGGTAAAACGTCTTAATGTGTGTCCGTACGTGCGCACGTGAGAGAAAGAGAGCTGAGGCACACACCTGCAGTCGCTCCCACTCTTAGTTGGCTATTCGCAAGTGGTAGCAAAGGAACTGATAAAGCGAAGATACAAAGGAAGAAAGGGAGAGGGGAGTGAGAAAAGCGATCTTCTGAACACCTGTGCCCTCTCCACCTATGCAGTTCCTCTTGATACAACTATGCGCGGTAAGCTGGACTGCAACAAGAGAGTTAATGAATGAGCGTGTGTGTGTGTACTGAGTTCACGAGACCTCAGTGATGTAGAGGGAAAAAAGCTAAGTGTCTCCACACAGTAGATCGTAGCTAGAATGCTATGAACCTAAGTGATATCCCCAGTGTTGTGTGTGTTGGTGGAATGCACAATTAGAAAAAAAAAGTGTAGCAAGGCGGGGAGGGGGGAGGCGAAGCATCGATTTGGAAGAGCCTGGTGCTCATTAACGTAGGAGCAGCTATGAACAGTCATAAGGCCATATCCAGGAACGCACGGACACAGTTACACAGTCTGCGCCTGCGTGTGTGGCATGACTATCCTGTCAGCGTTAGAGGAAGGTATTACATCCCGTATACAATGACAATATATACATATATATTGTCATTGTTCCTGTCGGCCTTTTAATGAAAATGAGAACGAGTTGGACTATCATACATAACAAAACATCAAGAACCAACAGTAGTTGTAAATTCCACTGCGCACGTACACCTACACACACTCGTCATGCACACGCCGCCTCACTACAGGGTAAAGCACAACTCAAAGTTCCGCTCCCCGTTGCCGAAGTACACTTGCCCGCTCTCCAGAGTACCCGGGCAGTACCAAAATAGCGAACCCTCATAGAAAAGATTCTGCACTGCCACCACATTCAGCGTGGGATCATACTTTACCACCCATACACCGTCTGGGGCGTCGTCGGTGATGGGCATCAAAAAGTCCGAGTGCGCATTGTAGGTGGGGCCGTAGAGGATCTTATTGCGCTCAGTGGATCCCACGTGGGCGGCCTTCAGGTAGCAGGAGGGCTTCAAGGCGTGCTGCAGCGGGCGCCCTGAAAAGTTGCGGTTCTCTTCGCCGTGGCTCCCGCCCTGCAAAACAAACTGCCCGCGGACAATAAGACGGCAGTCACAATCGTGCAGAGCAATGAAGTGCGCCAGACGAATCGCCTCGGTCACGGAGACAATCATGAACTTTGGCTTCCGCTTCTTCGGTCCCTGGGGGACTGCCTCCTCTTCCTCCTCCTCCTCTCCTTCCTCCTCGCCCTCCTCTGCCTCCTCGTCGTCAGCCTCCTCATCCTCATCCTGATTGTCCAACTCTGCCTGGGCCTTGGCGAGCAGCTCGCCAGCGCTGGGGATCTCCACGATGGGCTCCGGGTCCGGTGGGATGTCCTTGCGCATTTTATACTCAAAGGTGGGGTCCCCCTGATACACACCACGTAGCAGCTCGCAGAAGTTCGCCTGGTCCTCGGTGGGTTGCTCCAACATCTTCCATGTGTTGCCACCATCCACGCTGTAGAAGCTAACGCGGGGCCCGAAGAAGCCCTTTGGGGCGACCTGCGCAACCAAATAATCGCCCTTGTAAGCACACACCTTCCCCCAGAACTCGGCCGGGGCTGCGAACTGGCTGGATAGCAAAGGTATCGAGCAGAGCAGCGCCGTGTGCTCCGCGGTGGTGAGCGTCTTCCCTATCATGGGGAGGTACTTCGCCTGGTTGATCGCCATGAGAGGATGAGGGGAGATGTTCGCCGCCTCCTTCTATTTTCGTTTCCTTTTGCCTATTGCCTATCTGTATCTTCAAAAAGCGTGTGCCCGCACTGCTCTCCGCTCCTTCTGTCTGTCAGATCCCGGACGATGGGGACAAAGAGCTAAGACAGGGGGGGATTCGCAATGAGCCAAGAGGGGGAGAGGGAGGGGTCAACAGGTAAAAGGGAAAAAAACTGTAGCAACCAGGCAAGTCAATGGCTGGGTTGTTACTAATGTGCTCGTTGCTTCCCTTTTCGTGTGTGTGTGTGTGTGTGTGTGTATATATATGAGTGGATACAGTAACAACGAAAAAAAAAATGGATGGATAGATTGACCAAGATGATAGGGGAGAATACAATCATTGGAAGACTTATATATATATATATATATATATATATATATATATATATATATCAGTCCGCTACTCTTTTTATTATTATTTACTCAGCCGTTGAGGGACTGACAGGAAACTAGTAGCCGCCGTGTGTCCTCCTCTTCCTCCTCCTTCCCCACCCTCTTGGTGGTTGCTCTTTTATTATTATTGTTCTTCTTTTGGATTTCGTACACAGCTGGTGGTGGTTGCTGGCGATGATTAATGTCACGCAACACTGCGGAGGTCACGGGAAGGGGAAGAGCGGAGGGGGGAGAGAGAGCGGGAAGTGTTGGGAAGAGAAACGTCAGGATAGCTAAGATCTGTTGGAGCGCTGCACAGAACTCTACCGGTTGTTGTGGTTTTTTCCACCCTCGCATCCCTCATCTTTCTTTGTCCCGTTTCTCTACTCCTCTCTGCCAGCGCACTCGTCGTCGATGTCGTCGCCGTCGCTCGCACTGTCGTCGCCGCTGCTATTGCTGTCCAGTATACCCACCTCACGCCGCACACGTCGCACCGCTTGCTGGAACTCTATCAGAAGAGCTCGCTGGGCAGAGGAGCCCTGACGCACAGCAGTGTTCTGCCGCCACTGCGCGATCAATGAGGTGTCGGGTGGGACCACCACGAAGCACAAGCCGCTGCGGTGGACGAGCCGGCAATGCCGGTTGATGACCGGAGTGTCGGAGCAGTACTTGTAAGTCGCGCTCACCAGCATCTCCAGGAGCCGCCGCCGCGCCATGGGCTCGACGGCTGGTGGCACTGCGACGTCATAGTACACTGTGAGGCACTCTTCCTTTGGGTTTTGGTAATAGCAGTGGATCGGGATCGCGCGGAATCGGTAGCGGGCGGCGTTGGCGAGGAAGGCGCCGTACCAATCCGCCACCGTCGCAGCATCACAGCTGAGCCATGCGACTTTGAGATAGTAGCAGCACCCGGGGTGGTACGCCGGGGGAAGGTCAATGTCGAGCGAGATGAAGCGCTCAGGCACCGGCTTCTCAAAGAGCACAGTGCGGCCTGTCGCGTGGTCCACGATGCTGCGATTCTCGAAGGTAAGGGCGGTGTCGCGTGCCAGCACGACCTCCGCCAAGTCGGGCGTGCGGGGCAGCTCCTCCGGCATCACGTCGGAGATATCCACGTGGAGGATGGTGCTGTCCGGCGACCAGCTCATCTCCCCCTGGGTGGACAGGTGCGCGCAAAAGCGGTAGCTGATGAACTTGACAAAGGACTCAAAAGACACCGGTCTCGAGGAGTCCTCAGAGAGCAGTACGACTGCCGCCTCCCGGGAGCGCAGCCACAGGTCCGGCCCGCGAGGAACCCGCGACGATGGGTGCGAGGGCAGGGCGCGGTCCAGTGCCTCCCAGCAAAACGCGTTGGTCTCACCCACCTGTGCCTCCATGTGCATCTCACGCTCAGAAAAGGTGTCGTCCAGGTAATTCCACAGGGCGTACCGATACGAGAGCATGTGCGTCACCTGTCCATTGCTGTACATGCCGCGGTGCAGCACACGCGTCACGGACACACTCCGCGCTGTTTCACCGATTTTGAGTGTGTGCGTCTGGTGCCCAATCGACATCTCCATCCGCGCGTTTGGCATGGGCTCGGCGCGTGGCCACCGCATTGGGTACGACGCTGTAGGGCCACCATCCACCACTATCTGATACTGTTGCTGCAGCCTTTGCAGGACAAACTCGACCAATCTACAGCGCTCCTCCTCGGGGGAGCTGGCCGGGATTGTGTACTGGTGCGGCGGCATCGCATAGAAGCTGTCGCGCGGGAATGGAGACTTCGCTCCGTACAGCGGGAGCATCCGGCACGCACAGAGACGCGTCCACGAGGCGATGTTTGGTGGCTCCACACAGGTGCTGGTGTCCGGGTGAGAAAATTGCCAGCGCCTCTGAAACACAGTGGTTGTGCTCACCCCCTCTGCCGAGGAGGTCCCTGGGGCTGGCAGCGGGAGCAGCAGTGACGGTGCGGTCATCGCGATGGCGGTAGAGCCACTGATACCCCCATCGGGGGCCCGGCCAGACGACGGCACCAGCGGGTTCACCGGAGTGATCGCGAAGAGGAGATTGCTGCGCAGCTGGACGTAGCCAATGGTTACAGTGGGGCCGGAGACAGCAGCGGCCACCGTTGGGGCATCGTGGAGTGGCTGCTGCGTAGGCTCAGGCACCCCACTCACTGATTCAGTGTTACTCCCTGGAATGCAGGCTAGCTGACTGGCCGTCTGCTCTGCCTCCGCGGTGGTGGTGGTCGTGACGGGGTACAGGAAGGCCTCGCTGCTGCTGATGTCCTGCGGACCCGCAGCTGCATCGCCGATGAAGATGCCTAAACGGTTGCCCTTGAACTTCTGACGCAGCGCCGGCTCCCAATCGCGGGGGGCCTCCATCGCGGACTCCAGTCCTGATGGCGACGCTCCTGCTGCTGTTGTTGCAGTGGCGGTGGTAACGGTGGGCGATGTGGCGATGCCGCCAACACGAACGCAAGATTGTGTGTGCGTCACGCTCGGGCTCGTGGGATCACTGCCCGTCAGATCACTTCCCGTGTCACTCTGGTACAGACGTCGAATGCTGCGCGTGATGTAGCTTCCCTGCCGCATAAAGAGGTTCGCTGGGCAGTCGAGGAGGAGCTCCTCTGGGGTCTGGAAGTTGCAGAGATTGCTGCGGGTCTGTAAGATGAGTGTCTTTGCATCTGCACTTAGCGCACTCTCCCCACGCACGAAAATATCGGCCGCTCGGAAGCCTTGCTGGAAGTACTCGTCCTGGCCCTCCCCCACGCTCGCGGCGAGACGGTCGTCGCGAGAGTGAAAGCAACGCATGAGCGCGCACCACTCCCCATCATCGAGCAGCAGTCTGTCTGACCAGCAGAGGCTGTCCTCAGTGCCCCCGACAGCGGTCTCCCGCGGTTGCGCTGCTGCTGCTAATGGCAGTGGTGTCAGCTGCTCAATGGTGAGCTCCAGTAAGAGGCTGCCACTGCGGAGGACGCTGTCAACCATATTGAGGCCACACCGCACCACATTCCTCCGCTCATGGCAACGTGGCCGCACATAGGGCAGCTTATGGGACAGCAGCGCCGCGCAACGCACGGCAGGGGCACCGCGTGGCACTGGGCCCTCTGCGGTGCCCCTCATGCTGGTGGAGCTGCCGTGGGGCGACTCATCGACAGAGCCCCCCACCACACGCGCCCGCGACGACGGCGACGGCTGCGGCCCGCTTGTGACGGATACTGGAGCGGCTTTCGCGGCGGTGTTAGCGTCCTGGAGACAGAACCACGCGCTGCGCACCCACCACGTTGCTGCCGACTGCTGAGGCATCGCACCGTACTGCGACCGCTCCGCTGCACCAGCGCCTCCCTTTGCTGGCACACCCGCCTCCCTCACCGTGCACTTGACGAGGTCACGTCCTTCCCCCACGGAAGCGGGCACCACTCCCGAGACGCCCGGGCGCTGGAGCAGCGACTGTCTGAAGAAGCCAGCGATGAAGCTGTGTGGGTTGGAGGTGGCCTGAAAATCGCATGAGCGATGGACACTCACAGCCTTGGGGGTGTCGCTCGCCCCGTTGTGTCGCCGCAGCGGTGAATGGACAGCCAGGGAGGCTGGAGCACTCACGCATGGATACGACCGCCCCTGCGAGCCGCGTGTGGAGAAAGAAACCGCAGCGGTGGCTCTTCCATAGCCCTTCGCCCACCTCGACTCACCACCCCACTCGCAGTGAGGGCCACCATCGCTGCCCACGTCGTCGTCGTCTTCGTCGCCGCGGTGGCGGTTGCCGTGCGTAACAGCACCATCCACCGGGCGCACGACAGCGGGGAGGGCCGTCTGGGCCAGCCCGAGGCCGGGCAGCAGCACATGCCGCCCATTGAGGTACGCCCCAGCCACCACCACCGCAGTGGCGTCAGAGGGCGTTAGCGTCGTGCCCGCGACCGCTGTATCGCTGGTGGGGCTCCCACCGCTCACCTCAGTACACCACCACCGCGGCTCCAGAGATGGCGCGAGCGGCGAGGAAGACATCATGCGGCGCGTCTGTGAGGACGACTGTGGCGGCGAGTGCTGCTGTTGATCCCGCAGCCAATCCTCCTTGCTGAGCAGATCGAACTGCACCTCCCCAGTGTGCATCTCCAGCCGCGGGTGATAAAAGAATGTAACGGCCCACTCAGGAGACTCGTGGTATGTGTGGGGCTCCGGGCTTGGCTCGCCGACCATGGGCAGGTGGTACTGTGACCGCAGCGAGATATCCGCCGACGAATACTCCAGCAGCGGGGTCGCGTGCAGCGGTGGGCGGCCCACACACACAATACAGACCTTCTCAATCCCAACGTCATGCAGGTGGGCACAACTCACCTGCACGACGCTGTTCGTCGCCTGATAAACGCCCTTGCCGGCCGAGACGATGGTGATGTTATGGCCAGTGGTGTCCAGACGGCAATCAATGTAGTGGCTGTCACAGCGCTCCAGGATAATACTAAGTGCCTCCAACGTGTTGGAGTCGCGGGAGTGGGAAAAGATCTCCTTTGGAGAGAGCCGCCGAATCGCCGCGAGCTGCTGAGCAAAGCCAGTCCGGTCACCTGGGCACGCACGTCTCTCACCCGTACCGTCTCCATGGTCGGCGTCGGCGTCGTAGGCATCTGCGCGCCTCCGCCATTCGGTGGAACTGCCACCCTGCCCCAACTGACCCCTCGAGTCGGGCTCGCCCACGGCGACCGGCTGCTCCTCACGGCTGCCGCCTGCGTCGCTGTCCCCGCCCGAGTCGCCGTCGCCGTACTTGGCGAGCAGTCGTGCCACCGCGAGTTCCTGGACCTCCCTCAGCACACGCGCCACCAACGCCTCACAGTGCAGCTCCACCTCGGCTGCCATGTCCACATCGCGGGCCTCGCGCGGGAACTCGAGCATGTGAAACACATCCGTGCTGCTTGAGAGTCTAAAGGTCGCGCGCAGCCTTCCCGTGAAGACCACACGGATGAGCGGCGTGGCTTTGCGCCGGGGAATTTGATGGAGCACCAACTCCCGCACAAAGCGCTTCAGTGCCCACAATAGCGCCACCCTGCCATCTATCGTCGTCTCCCACATTTCGGTCGCGAGCTCAATCACAATATAGTGCACCGGCGAGAGCGAATGGAAGTTGATGCGGGTCTCCGGGCACACCAACCCACACACCATCCGCGCCAGTGCCGTGGCGTTCGCACCTTGCGCCTGTGCAGCCCCGAACCCCTCGGCCACCCCGCCACCACCGCCGCCACTCGTCGCTGCCGATGCTGTTGGGGCTGCCGCCAAGTGTGCTGCGGCGGCGCCCGGGAGGAATGGTGAAGAGGCGGAGGTCGAACCTGCGTGCCGGTGGGAGGTGCCAACAGGGACGGCCGCGCTGCTGGGAAGCTTTGCCTTGCTGGCCACATTTGCGGAGTTGACAGAGGCGGGTAGGGCCACAGATTTGAGCATCTCACGCACGCGAAAGCGAAACCCGCACAGCTGCAGCTCCTCGCCCTCGTAGATGATGCGCTCCCGCAGAGCCTCTGAAACCAGAAACATGTCCGATCGTGAGACAAAGTGGTGCTCAAAGCTCAGCTCCACGTGTGAGAGACCGTATCTCTCCTGCACCTCAGCGTAGCTGCTGATCACCCGCGCCAGCGTCTTCCCCTTCGCCAACTCATTGATAATAGGGCACTTGGAGGTGAGCGAGTGGTTCACGCTGATAGCGCCGCTGGCGTGCGAGGCCTCCTTCTCATTAAAAGCCATCGCCCGACATATCCAGCCGCCCGTCGCCACCGGCCCAACAGCGTTGCAGGACCCCACCGGGCCGGTGGCGGCGGTGGTAGGTGAGGAAGCGGTGGCGGAGTCCACCGCCGCTGTGATGAACGCATCCGTGGCCCCAGCGTCGGTGCCGCCACCATAGGCCAGCGAGGTGAGATCCACAAAGGAGCCGGCGCTCGTGGCGTAGTACATGGTGCAGAGCCCTGCCAAGTTGCCAGAGCTGCCCAGGTGCTCAGCGCTGGCGGCGCCGGGGAAGGCGCCAGCAAAAGACGCGGTGCCGCAGAATGAGGACGTCCCTGGTACTGAAGAGGCTGCAGGAGGCACAGGCAGCGAGCCCGCCGCATCGGAGCGTACGGCACTGAGCTCGACGATTGCCTCCACGAGGCCGGCGGTCCCCTCGTCCACGTGCGCTGGCGCGGGGCCGTGAATGGGCATGGCGCCTCCTCGTGACTGCTGTTGTTGTGGGGTGGTCTGCAGTGCGGGCCCGGTGTTGGCCGCGGCGACAGGGTTCGCCAGGTTGAAGTTTCGAGGACAAAAAAGGAAGTGTGCCTTTGACAGACTATCACTGTGCGTGCGGAAGACGACCTGGACGGTCATGTCACTGCGTTGCGCGGCGCTTTGCTGCTGAGACTGCCGCTGTTGCCGCCGGAGGCCAACCGCCTTCATTCTTGGATGGAGGGTTAAGTGTGAGGCTGTCTGGCTACCGATTATTGTTTAGCTGATTCTTTATGTGTTGGTGGTAGTGGTGGTAGTGCGCAATGCAAATGTGTACTTATGTGTGCGTGTTGGGGGGAGGGGTTGTTTGGAGTTCCCACTCCCTCTTTTCCAACCTCGCTTCCCTACACAGGGGTACGTGATGGTGGACCGTGAGTGTGGCAAGAGAAGCCTGGCTTGATCGACGCGCAGGCGCGCACGGCCTTCTAGGCTACACACAACACCCCAACAGAAACAAATTGAAAGCGGGGAGGAGAGAGCATGATGAGGTTGAGCATGGCTCGTGGGCAGTCACACAGTGGGATCGCTGAACCCAGCGCAAAAAAAAGAAGGCGGGAAGGATGAGAGGGGGAGAGTGGTGGAGGAAACGCATCGTATAGCAGACACACACACTCACACACAAACACAGACAAGCAAATCCGCAATGATTGGGGTGCGGTAGTGAGAGCGGTGAATGGGGGGGGGAGATGGTCTCATGTACTCGTGCAGCGGTGAGATCACTCACCTAATCCTCTCCGAGCCCCCTGCTCCGGCTCTTCTTGCTCCGGCCTTTCTTTCAGATCCAGCCCCAGTTCCAGCAGCGCGTCGCACACCTCTCTGGCGACCCTCTGATTAGGGTGACCGATCAGCCTCACCCGCAACTCTTGACAGGCCATCTCCAGCTGAGCGGTTGCATCTGTCAGCTCCTCCGTGTAAGCCGCCACCCGGGCACTGGGGCCTCCACCCACGCGAATGAGACGGTGCAGCTGTTGACGACGTAGCTGAAGAATACGGACCTGTTGAGCGAGCGGTACAAGGAGCCTGGGTGCCCGCTGCATGGGGGCGCGACTGCTGCCACCCGCTGGAGCCGGACTCCAGCGCCAGCACGCGTTGATGTACGTCGGCGCTGTGGTGGCTGTCGGTGGCTCGGTGTGTGCAACGCAGGGAGCCGCCTCCCTCCCTCGGCCCCGCTTCCGTGAAGAAGACAGCGGCGCGGTCAGTGAAGACGACGGCTGCTGCTCCATCTCCCCGGATGCCGAGGCCGCCTGGCCTCCTCCGCCAAGGCCACGGACCCACGCCAGCTCGTGCCAGGTGTCGATATAGCTGCAGTGAAGCAGGGCATCCCGCCACCCACCGACGCTCATGAAATACGCAACATAGCGCTCCTCCAGCCACAGCCGCAGCCGCCAGTACAGCGCGCGCTGACCAGCGGACTCACACAGTGGCTCCTTGTGCTGCAGGAGGGCGTTCATGAGGCGGAGCAACGACTTCGTTCGGACGTCGCACACACTGTGCACCGCAGCCAGCCTCAGCTGCTGAGAAGGAAAAGTCGTGTGCGCGCCGCTGCGCAGGCCCCCGCCAGCGTCTGCCCTTCCGCTGGTGGCAGCGGGAAGACGCGTTGGCAGCGGGGTCGGCACGCGACCGACCTCGCCCAGTGGGCCAGCGACCATCCCCTCCTCCTGGTGCAGCTGCTCAGCCTCCTCCGGGTCGTAAGAGAGATAAGAGAGCGCGGGCCCCAGGACGCAGCGGCGCCAATCCAGCCACTCTGGCCGCCCTGCGCGGTCCCGCCCACGGCCTTCCCCGGCTTCGGTATGGACGCTCGGGGCAGGCGGGAAGCACCCCCTCCACGTGCACATCGTCTCGCTGATGAGGCCTTGCAGTCGCTGCACGACGCTGAGTAAGCGGCAGAAGGCGAGCTCGCTGGCGGTGGCGTGACGGTGCCTGGGCTGCGGAGTGGTTGCAGGGGTAGCGGCGCTGGGAGCTGCGTCGTTCGGTGAGAGAAGCGATCGGACAACATTGCCCCCGTCGAGGTAGTATCGAAAGCTGCGTGGGTCCACGTGCCTCTGGGACTCCAGCGCGAAGGACTGCACATGCGCTGTTGTGAGGCCCTCCACCTCCGCGTCCTCAGCGTCGTAGATTCCTGCGAAGTCGTCAACAGGGCCCACGCTAAACGCATCAGCATTGCTGTCGCCCTCGCTGCGGGGGACGGGCTGTCCAATCTCACGGTCAGCTCCATCGCGATCACTCCACAACTGCTCCCAAGCATGTCCTTCAGTAGGAAGTGGTGGCCCCAAAGCGATCGATGCCCGACCCCGCGTGTGTGTAAGGAGCTCGTAGATTCGCAGTAGATCGGACTCGGATGTTGCCGGCCCCACCATCTCCACAAGCCCGCATTGGTAACTTGTGTGGCCACGCAGAGACTTCACATGTAAATTGCACATGGTCATCAAACCAGCAAAGGCGGCGTCACCGCCAACAAATCCTCCTTCGGGTGAGGAGCCCTCCTCGTCGCTGTCGTCGTAGTTGTATTCCACATCGATGCCGTATTCGCTTGTGGCGTCGCTCGGAGAGTCCAAAGGTGTGCCCATGTAATCAGACATGTCCGCACTGCTGATTTCAGACACCGTCTCCCACTCTGTCGACGACTCGTCGCCATAGCTTACGGCCGGGGACATGAGCTGCAGGAGTCGCTGGAGCCCTCGTATGGGGGTGAGGGAGCCAGCACCGTGGGCAGCAGAAACCTCAATGGTCCCTCCAGGGCCCAGACGGACTTGAGCAACTGGCTCAAGGTCGCTCGCAGCGGTGCCGCCGAGCAGCCGCGACACGTCCGGCTCCAGAACCTTCACGGTACTGTCAATCCCACAGGTGATGAGGCGCTGGGAATTAGGGTGACACAGCACGCCGTTTACGATGCTACCATCGCCGCGGGTGCGATGCAGTCGCTTGCCGTCTGATGACCTCCACATATAGACGTTGCCATCGTCACCTCCAGAGGCGACGGCAGTGTCGTCCGCCATCCACGCCACCTCCTTGAACATCGTCGCGTTGTTATCTCGGCCGCGGAGCTGTATCTTGTGGTGACATTGAATGTAGGTGATGCTCCGGCCGCCGTAGGTGGGCTGCTCCCGCACAGCAGAGTGCCTCCGACTAAGAGCCCCACCCTCCTCACTCTCTGCCAGTTCTGAGGCAGCTGCGACGCCGGTGTAACTCCCGCTCGCCCTCCGCACCTCCGCGATCCATGGCACCAGATAGATATCGTCACTGCGGTAGTTCACAGCCAGCAAGTCACCACGCTGGCTGAAGGAGATCCCGCCAACTCCATCGTCTGTTGGCCGGTCTGGGTCGTCTCCCTTGACAGACAGCGCGGCAAATGCACCGAGGCCGCCCATGCGCACGTCGTGCAGAAACACCTCGGAATGATCGGTGGCGGAGGCGAGCAGGTATGGGAAGCGAGAGTGCACGGCGAGGGCGGTGATCTTCCTCGTGAAGCCGGGCAGCGGGGAGCCGATAGAGACTGGACCGATCCCGCCGCTACCGCTGCAGCGCGTGTCCAGACGCACAATGCCACCATCGTCGTAGCCGGCGTAGGCAGTCTCTGGCCACCACGTGGAGCAGGCGAGCGAAGTGGCCATGCATTGTCCAGCCACCTTGAGCGTCGTCTGACCGGTGGTGATGTCCAGCAAAAAGGTTTGGCCATCCAGCGCGCAGGTCAGAACACGGGTGCGGGATGCGTTCGGCACGAACAGAGCGCTAAATATGTTGGAGTGGTGCAGTGTCGGGTGGGTGCCCAAGAGTGACCAAGATGCAGTGTCGTACAAGCACACGCAGCGATCGTCCGACCCTGTGAGCAGCACCTCGCCGGCCTCATCCATAGAAACGCTGTTGACGCAGCCACTGTGGCCCTCCAGCTCGTTCACCGCATTCAGCGACTTTATCCACAGCTCACTGCACGTGGGCTGGGGGGCAGGGGTGGTCGGTGGGAGGCCTCGAGCGCGGCGCCGCGTGGAGGTGTCGGCAGAGTCTTTGACGCAGTGGAGGGCGCGGTAGCGGGCCTCAGCGGAGCCGCGGTGGAGCCCGAGGACGGCGAGCCCCAGTGGGCGGCGCCGTGGGGGCTGGAAGGGGTTCGTCAAGTGAACGAGGTTGGAGTCGTACAGAAGCGCTGGCACGCAGTGAGCACCAGCGTAGCTGCTGGATAAGTACGGCTCGCACTCTGTGACAGTGCCATTGGTTGTCGACATGGGCATTGTAAAATAATAATAATAAAAGAGTAGGGGGAAGAAACGATAACAGCAAGAACGTCTAACTGTAAAGGTAAAATAGCAGGAGAGATCAGGAAGGGAGTACCTGTGCCTCAGTTACTATGCTAATGCAGCTGCGAGCGTACCTGCGTGACCATATATGTTATTGTGTTGCGTGTGCTACGTGTGTGTGTGTGTGTGTCAAAAAGAAAAATCGTTGGAGAAATACAGGTGGGAGAGGGGCAGTGCAGAGAAATCTTCTTGAACGGTGAATCATAGTGGAGGGGGAGGAGGAACTGAGTTACGCCCGTGAAGTCACAGTGATTGCGATATGACGTGTGTATGTTTACGAAAATGTGTGTGTGTGTGTG
>JAODGE020006933.1:0-15979 GCA_027574965.2 Ecitophya simulans
ACAAAACCCCCCCCCACAGCCGGGCGCCCCCCCCCCCCCCCCCACACTCTCTCCTTCTCTGTGTGTAAGGAGACGTACCCCCCGCCCCCTCCGTGCAGTGCTTTATTTTTACAAGAGAGGGGAGGAAAAGCAAACACACCGCCGAACACCATAAAGGTACTTTTTCCTTTACTGTTATTCTATTTTCTCTTCGACGAACGACATGGAGCTTCTAGCGAGGGCGCTCGAGGATAATTCCTCGTCCATTGAGTTGAAAAAAAGAGGCCTCGACATCACATGGGCCACCACGCCAGCCCTGCGCTACGCAGCAGTGATCAGCGCCATCCTGTGCTGCGTCGTCTCTCTCGCGGACCTGCGTGCTCACCTGGCGCGCCTGGACTACCCGAAGATTCAAGTGCTCGCGATGCGTATTATTCTGATGATCCCCATCTACGCCATATTCTCTGCCCTCTCCCTCATCTTCGTGAGTTGGCGCTTCTTCTTCGAGACGGTCCGAGACACATACGAGAGTTTTGTGCTCTACATGTTCTTTATGCTCATGATAGCCTACTGCGGCGGTGAAGGCCAGCTGCTGCGCTCGCTCAAGCGGAAGCGCTACAAGGGCGTCCACCTCCTTCCCGTGTGCTGTCTGCCAATGTTCACTCTTGATACCGACTTTTACCTACGCTGCAAGCGCTGGGTGCTGCAGTGCGCGCTGATCAAGCCTGTGTGCTCCTTTATTGCCATGGTGACGGCGCCCAGTGGGGCTTACGTCGAGGGAAAATTTGCGGTCGATAATGTGTACACCTACACGTGCATCATCGTCAACGTGAGCCTCACCATGGCGCTTTACTATCTCGTTCTCTTCGAGGTGGAGTGCGAAAAGGAGCTGTACTACGCGCGCACCTTTCTCAAGTTCCTCTGCGTCAAATCTATCATTTTCTTTAGCTACTGGCAGTCCGTCGTGATCAGTCTTGCCGGCACGGCTGGTATTTTGTACCTTGGCGCCACCGAACACGAGCAGGAGTACACGAACCGTGTCATTCAGGATTTGCTCATGTGCTTCGAGTTGCTTCCGGTGTCCTTTATGCACCGCGCCGCCTTTGGCCGCGAGAAGCTCGACGAGGAGATGGCCGCCGTGCCGATGTACATGAAGGACGAGACGTCCGGTAACAGCCTCCGCAGCAACGTGGACACGGCACTCAATGTAAACGACATCATCGACGACACCCTTGGCACCATCTTTTATCGCCGCGGCAAGCTGGTTGACCAGGAGAACACCGATGAGACGGAGGGCAATGCCGCGGCCGGCACTGGTACCTCCGGTGTGGCCGGCGGTGGGCCAGCCTCCGATGGCGGCGCACTGCGCGCGGTCGACGGCGCCACTGGCAATGCGGAGGCCTTGGCCCGGGACCCAACTATGGACGAACTTGTGCAGCACGCCATCACAACCGACTACGGCGTGCGTGTGGATGGCGCACTGCACTTTGACGAGGACAGCGATCGCGAGGAGCGGAACCAGGACACACACTTTACTGATCACGATGTGATGCTGCACAGGTCGCGGCACGAGGAGGGCGGGGAGGAGGTGCGCGTTGACACTGACCTGCTCCGCTCCTCGCAGGCCCACGGTACCTTCACCGCGCCGCACGCTTACTGCGTTGTGTGCGGGAGGTTCGACAGGGAGATGGTCCGGCGCCGCAATGGGTATAAGTGCAAGCAGTGTGTCGGGACCAAGAGCCAGTCATTACTGCGCGTCAGGCAGCAGGAGATGAACGCACCGGAGGAGGCAGGCACCGCTTCTAGTACGGTGGAGCGCACAACCAGGCGCGCGTGGCGTTCCGGAGCGACGGAGGTGGTCATCGAGGATGTGGTGGACAGCGATGTGCCATCACCACCGTTACAGTAGGGACGGGGGTGGGTGGGTGGGTGGGAGACAACCTGACTCACTGAATGCCTGTATATTATCATAACCGCGACCAGAGGCATCTGGAGTATTGTACACCCGGATGAATTACACATATATATTTAGTTGTGCAATCCGCATCGTTTTCCTAGTTAGGACTGGCATTGCTCTGGCCTGATTCATCACTTTGATATCGGGGCGAAACTGGCAATATAGTGGACAATACTGGTAGTACACATCTGAGCCTTTAAGGCGGCTTCTTTTCTTTTTTTATTCATTTGCGTTACGATAGTGCCATACATTACCGAATGCGACGGAGACTAATGGGTATGTACATTGGTGCAAAGATGTGTGTGTGTGTGTGTGTATGTGTGTTGTGTCCCAAAGCGAGGCGATTTGCCTTGGAAGCATGTAGGATGGAGAGAGATGGATGGCTCACAATATATATATATATATATATATATATATGTGCGCTGTCAATGCTGCTGTACTAAAAACACCCTGTGAAACAAGTTGCGCGTGTGCTGCAAACATACACACACACACATACATCCGCAACGGACCAAAATCGAATACAGCTAAGTGTCTTTGCGGAATTTGGTATTATATAGCCCTTTTTGAGTCCAGCACGGGCCCAATGCGCAACCTACGAGTGAGCTTAGAGTAGTTGATGGACATCTTTTTTTGGGGGAGGGGGCAGCGCACATTTGTCGTTTTTGTATGTGTGCTTATGAAAGAGATGTGGGAGGACTGCTAAGCTCCTTTTTTTTTGAAGACTCTCTCTTCTCTTTCTTTTTGCCTTGGCTTCGATGTGCTCCCCCTCCCTCCCCCCCTCTCTCCCCTACCCTCTCAAGACATCTTACTTGCTACCTTACTATCTAACAGTTAGCTTAACAAAAAACAGTGGTAATTCGTTTAGTGGGTCTTTACTCGCTTATTTTTTTTCCCTTTTAGTTATTTATTTGAGAGGCGGAGCCGTTCTTTACTAAAAGGCCATATAAATATATACAGCGCTGCCTGTGTTGTGTCCTCGGCTCTAACGACTCTCTGTTTCGGCTCACCGCTCACATCACCACCACTGCCGGCGAGCCTTCATACGCCGTGCACGCTCGCAGAGACTGAGTACACGAAGGAGACCAACACGTACGTATCACACACACAGACACACACACGCACATACAGAGACGCACACAGGCGCAACGTGTTTCCACACTCAAGATAACATGCCGGAGGAGATCAGCTCTGCGAACGGAGTGGACTTCACACGGTTCTGTGTGCTCCAGAGCAATGACCACCCACCAGTCCAGTTCAAGGTCACACGCGAGTCCGCACGCATGTCGGGGCTGCTCAAGGATATGCTTGACGACCAGGAAGGCACCGACGCGATCATCCCAGTTCCGAACGTTTCAGGCCGCACACTGCGCCTGGTGCTAGAGTACATGGAGCATCACTGCCACAACCGCGCTGAACCCATCGAGAAACCACTGAAGGCGGACATTGGCACCCTACTTTGCGAGTGGGATCACGACTATGTGTACAAGCAGCTGCTCAAGAATGGCAACCAGCGCGAGCACGAAGAGCTGATCGATGTGATCATGGCGGCGAACTTCCTCAACGTCAAGGACCTGTTAGATCTTACTTGTGCCTGTGTGGCAAGTATGATCCGAGGTAAGTCAGCGGAGGAGATACGGACGCTCTTTAACATCGAGAACGATTTCAGCCCCGAGGAGGAGGAAAAGATCCGTGAGGAGAACAAATGGTGCGAGGAGTCGTAGGTGGAGCGCTAGGCGGGGGAGGGCGAGGAGTGAATGGAACTCACGAGACGACGTCAAGTGAACTTGTGTTGCGGTGACAGTGGTGGATGGAGTGCGAAAATCAAGAATTTCTTCTCCATCACGCATCACTGCTGCTTTACGAGTTACGTTGTGATCACGAGCGCGCAAATTTATGCTGGCGCAACCTCCCTTTACTTTCCCCTTCTCCATCTTCGGCACATGCAACGTTGTCTCCGGGGGATGATCTTCTCTTTGTAGTCTTTTCCGTTCTCTCTCTATCTCAGGCAATCCACTTTGTTCGTGTGCATGTGTGCTTGTGGATTGCTGTTGTTGGTGGCCGTTAGAAGCGCATAGGACTCGAGTATTTCTCTTCCTCCTGTTAATGCACACCACCATATATATATATATATATATATAAAGCAAATTATCCGCAGGTAGATTTTATTCAGGCAACGTACTCGCTTTACTTTATTTCTACTGTTTAGCTGTACCTATTAGATTTTTGTGAGTTTTTTGTAACTGATCTTTCTATCTATATAAAAAAGGCAATTGAAGGGGAACTATATAAACACACACACGTGTGTGTGTGTGTGTGTAATGACCGTTACCAGAGGAGGTATAACTGTATGTGCGGGAGCATGGCGCAATCGAGAGAGGGGGAGAACTAGAGGAGAACATATGAAGCGTTGGCGATGCTTTTTTCCAGTGCTCTATTTCTGTGGGATTCACTGTCACGATCGCTCTGCAGCACGCACATACGCATGTATATGCTTACATCTGTGAATACGGAGGGGTCTTTACTTTTTATCTCCTATGCAAAAGCAGAATGCCACTTTTGCTCCCCCTGCTCTATGCTCTGAGCAACATAGGATTTATTATTATTATAAAAAGAGCTCTTGTGTGTCGGTGCATCCAAATTCTCTGCCTACCCTCTATATAATTAGTTCATCTGTTTCATGTTATATATATATATGATTGTTTTTTGTGTGTTTTTTTTTTCCAACCTGTTGTGCTCTCGTTTATCTGCGTGCCCACCCTTCACTATATATATATATATATATACGCATCGCGAGGTGCTCTTCTTGCTCTTCTCACATGTGCGGTGAGAGGGAGCTTTTTTCCCTTTTTTTTGCAACACAGTGTTGTGCTCTCTCATGTGCTGATTTATATATATATATATAAATCTATTTGTAATTCACTGTTGCAAAAACACTTCTTTTTAGCAGTTTTTCTTTTCAAAGTTCTCTCAGTGATATTACTTTTTTTTCGTTTTTGTGTTTGTGTCACCACACTTGTTGGCTCTATTCGACTGGTTACCTATACGCAGCAGAGCGAACACACCACCACAACCACAAAAAGGAAAACACCGGGAAAAATAAATCTAACTTGCGCCACCTTCCTTCTCTTCGCATCTATAGGTGCACATGCACGCTTGCAATGGGATTATGCACTCCATCGTTTCCCTTGAGAGTGTACGTGCCTGTTTGTCAGCTTTGCAGAGGAAGGAGCCGCGAGGCGTGTGTGTGTCTGCCGCCGCGTGGGGCTGGTATTGTTGATGCAGGAGGGGGGACACCTGCGTGGGACATGCACTCCCCCCGCCCCACTGTTCCGCGCCCCTGCTGCCCGCCGACAGGACTCTTGCCGGGCTGGCTGTGTGTGTGCTGTTGTGGTGTGTTAGTGCTGCGGCGCTGGTCCCGTAGGATGGGCTCATCAGAGGAGGATGTAATCAAAGGTCGTGTGCGGCGCCATTGACGAACTTTGAAGAAAAACTGCTACCTTTCCATAACTCAAGTACAAATCACCAATGCCATGACGCGAGGTGCGCTGCCCCATTCACCTTCAAGGCGTCTCCTCTTGCCTGCGTGTGTGTGTATGTGTCTGCGCTGCACACCGGCCGTCTCTCCGTGACGGGTTTGCTTCCACTATCCTTGCTCCCCCCCTCCAGTACGCCTCACCTCACGCGCCACCACTGCTTCACCCTCTCCTTTGTCACTCTTATCGACACACACATATATACATACAGTGAGGGCGCTGATCAACTCCTTCAATATAAGAGAGAGGGCTTGTGGCCGTCTGCCCCTAAGGGTTCTCTGCTAGCATATATATAAAAATAAACGTAGAACATTAGTAATTATAAATACAAATATACACATTTAGACAAACAGAGGACAGCTTTCTTTTTGACCTCTCGAAAAAGAGCCACTTTCAAAGGGAGGGGGAAAGACAGAACACACACACACACACACACACAAAGCACTACACTGCTTCCATTTCAAGGTTCACACTTGCTGGAACACATAGTGTGAATTACACTAGCACTATCACCAATCAACAACAACAACCTATAATCAATTCGCGTTTAAAGTCGCGTGGCCTACTTACAGAGGTGCCTGGTGTATTGCACTTCTTTTGGGACTGCCATATATATTTTTCCTTTCCCATTTTTACTCTGCTCTCAGTTCGACCGTTACAATTCACTTCCCTCTGAAGTGTTCTCCGCTCTCTTATAGGGCACACACACACACTCTTTCTCCCCCACCCTCCACACTCATTTCTGATAAACAACTGGGGTCTCCAGTACAGCGGCAGAGAGAGCGAGCTCGTGTTTTGTTCGGCCTTTCCAAGTCTATTATAGTTCAACACGTAACATTGTTTACCTTTTTAACGCTCACTAAAAAAACCAACTGCTGGTGTATTTTTGAGTATCTTTTTTCACTCTGCTGCAGACTCACACGTCCACTTCGGCATTGGACTCCATACGTGCAAACACTAGTATATATTTCTGCCGGAGTACATACACGCTTACACACCGTACGTGGACATAGCATTTGTGCGACCACGGGATCTCACTCGCTATATATATATAGCGAATGAGCGCATCTTACTCATCTCAAGTTGAAGTTGACACCACTGACACTATGTCCTCCCCGGCAAGATGCTGCTCCTCCGTTTCACATGAAACGGA
The DNA here is from genome assembly GCA_027574965.2 of Ecitophya simulans. NCBI lineage: Eukaryota > Metazoa > Arthropoda > Insecta > Coleoptera > Staphylinidae > Ecitophya > Ecitophya simulans. The sequence continues at coordinate 6,626 of JAODGE020006933.1, forward strand.
GCCTGCACTGTACAGCAGCGATATCTTCGAAGAGACTGATCAAAATGCTGAACAGGAGAATGTAAATGCTGATAAACGAAAAGTCCCCAGTAATCCCTATGTGTGCACAGATGGTCGTCAACAGGAAAGTGGTACCACCACCAAACTACAGCCGATCACAGACGGCGCCACTGAAATATCCACAAATACCGAGGGTTGCCACAATGTGCTTCAGTACGCCCAGTCCAGTGAACACAACAAGGAGAATCATAATCCTCGGGATGGCTTTTGCTGCCAGTTGGGTGTGACCATTAAGCGCATACTGATCCTGCAGATCCGGAGTCCGTGCTCATATACGTGCGAGCTGCTGATCCCCATCATCTTCGTGATTGGGTCGATTGTGCTGTGGGCAATTCTTGGCAACGATAAGATATCAGAGGCAGACTACTTTGACCTCATGAACGTTGCTGCCTCCGATGTGGCCTTCCAGAACGTGTCGACTGGGCTGTGCTACGACGAGCGTGTGTCGAGTGGGATCGGCGCTCTGATGGGGTGCAATGCGCTGAATGCGTCCGACAGTGGCGACCCGCTACTGTGTGCGGACCCGGCGCGGAGCGGGACGCCGCCGGGGCTGTGTGTGCTGCGGAGCATGGCGGCTGCGTGCTACTGGGGGTGGAAGGACTTAGTGATGGGCGGCAGCACACTCGTGCCACTGCTGGACGAGCTGCTGCTGATCAAGTGGGCCAACCGGATACTGTTCGACTACTCCGACCTGAAGACTGTGACGGACAAGAGCGCCGGGTCAGCGATCTTCTCGACTGGGAGGCTGCTCTTCACCCCTGACACGGCGGACACGAAGGACCTCGTGTCGCACCTGAACGCGACGTCGACGTACTTCCCGTACGTGTACGGCGGGACGATGGCGACGGAGGCGGACGCGGAGGACGTGGTGAAGCAGCGACGGTCGAGCGATCCGCCGAACTGGGGCATCATTGTGGTGAAGGATCTGAACGCCGATGCATTTGATGTGTCGGTGCGCTTGAATGCAAGCGGTATGCCAAAGACAAAGTCGACACTTGTTTCTAATTACGTGGGCGGCATCGCTAAGCATAGCACTGAGATGTATGTGTTCTCTGGGTTCATGACTCTGCAGCGCACGATTTACGATTACTACTTGGGGCAGAAGCTGGCCGGCTCCGTGCCACTGAACCGGACGCATGTTGTGCCTGCCCCAACGGTGAAGTATCGTGAGCAGAAGCTTCTCGCGTCTGGTGGTAGGTTTGTCTCGCTGATCCTCGTGCTTGGGTTTCTGTACCCTGTCTCCCAGATGACGAAGCGCATTGTGGTGGAGAAGGAGCTGCGGCTCCGTGAGGCGATGCTGATAATGGGTCTCTCCGAGGCTGTCATGTACATGGCTTGGCTTGTGATCTACGCGGTGCAGTACCTTGTTGTGTCCGTGATCATGGCTGTGCTTATGAAGGTGACGTATACGACCAAGTCGAACTACTTCACACTGTTCTTCCTGATCTTCTTTTTCGCGCTGTCGACGGTCTCGCTGTCTGGATTGATTGCGGCGTTCTTCAATCAGGCGCGCCTGTCCTCGATTTTGGCACCGATCATTTACTTTGTGCTCGCTATCCCGCTGTTCGCGATTCAAGACTCTAAAGAGTCTGTGCGCACGGGGCTGCTGCTGCTGTCGCCCTCTGGGTTTGCTGTTGGTCTCGACGTATACTTCACCCACGAGCTGGCTGGTGGGATGCACGGCAGCGACATCACGTTCTCTCGCGACAAGCCGAACATGCTCGTGTGCTTGGCGGTGCTGTTCTGCGACGCTGTACTCTACACTGTGCTGATGCTGTACTTTGACGCTGTGCTGCCGAAGGTGTGGGGCACGCGGCGGCACCCGCTGTTCTTTGTGATCGACCCCATCCGATGGTGCATGAGGCGAGGGGATCGCGACGACAAGACGAACCTGGAGGACGGGCGTGCGGAGGACGGTGTGTTCGAGCGTGACGAGAGCATGGAGAGCCAGGGGGCGATCCGTGTGGCTGGCCTGCAGAAGAAGTACGGCAGCGGGAAGCGTAGGTTCACTGCTGTGAAGAACTTTCACTGGACGATGCGCGAGGGCGAGATCTCTGTGCTGCTTGGGCACAACGGCGCGGGGAAGACGACTATGATGAACATGATGACTGGGATGACCGAGCCCGACAAGGGTGACTGCTTTGTCTACGGGAAGTCTGTGCGCACGGAACTCGCGGAGGCGCGGAAGCAGATTGGGTACTGCCCGCAGCACAACATCCTGTGGCCAGAGCTGACGTGCCGCGAGCATTTGATGTACTATGCGTCGATCAAGGGTCTGCGTGGAGAGGAGCGCGAGGAGCACGTGGAGCGTGTGCTGAGCGGCGTGGATCTGCAGGACAAGGTTGACTACCTGTCGAAGAATCTGTCTGGTGGGCAGAAGCGGAAGCTGTCCGTTGCGATTGCGTTTGTCGGTGGCAGCCGCCTTGTGTTCCTGGACGAGCCGACTGCTGGGATGGACGTTAGTGCGCGGCGGCACACGTGGGAGCTGCTGCGGTGCATGTCTGCACACCACAGCATTCTGCTGACGACGCACTTCATGGACGAGGCGGACCTGCTGGGCGACTACATCGGGATCATGAGCCACGGGAGCCTGCAGTACGCTGGGTCGAGTCTGTTCCTGAAGTCGCAGTTGGGCGTCGGGTACGTTCTGACGATGTCTGTTGTGGCGCACGTGGACCGGGAGCCGATCACTAACCTTCTGCGGTACTACGTGCCGACGATGGAGCCTCTGCGGAGCGGCGCTGGGGAGATGTCATTTCGTCTGCCGATGGCTGCGAAGAGTGCGTTCCCGCAGCTGCTGGCGCGCGTGGAGAGTGATGGCGCTGCGCTGGGTGTGGGCGCGTACACGATGTCTGCAACCACCCTGGAGGAGATATTTATCCAGATTGCCCTCAACGAGGACTCGCGTACTTCTGCGAGTGAGGACGCGCCAGGCTGTGTGGGTGCGGATGCTGGTAAGTCGAAGACGAGCGACGGCGTGCGGGGCGCTCCTGTTGGCGACCGTGGGACAAGTGGCGGTTCCACGGAGCCTCACAGCGTGTGGAGAGTGGAGTTGATGACGAAGCGGAGCTCGCTGATGTGGAGTCAGTTCAGGGCGATGATACTGAAGCGTTTTTGGTGTGTGCTGCGTGACCGGCGCACGCAGTTCTTTCAGATTGTGTGCCCCGTGGCGTGCGTGCTGCTGGCGATGCTGCTGACGCTTGTGAGCATCTTCCAGAATCCTGCGCTGGAGATGTCTTCTGGGATCTATGACAAGCGCGTGGAGGTGGACGTGGACGCGTCGTGCACTTGGCTGGCGGGCTCCCTGGTGTCCATGGAGGAGGTGGAGGTGCACAGCGCTAATGTGACTGGGACTGCCGCCCTCTCTGCGTTGATGCTGACGACGTACTACAGGCACCCGAGCGGGCGCGAACGGTACAGCGGGCTTGTGTGCGCGGATGCGGTGCTTGGTGGGTCGCCCGGGATCATTTACAACAGCTCGGCGTTGCACGAGCTGCCGCTGAGTCAGTTCCACATGTACACTGCGATGGTGCAGCAGCTGCCTGGGAGGGGCGAGGCTGTGCTGCGGACTGTGCTGAATCCGATGCCGCGGACGCACTCCGAGGAGAAGTTGCGTGACGCTGTGTACGCGATGATGGTGGCTGTGATTATCATGATCCCGTTCACGTTTATCCCGTCGACGTTTGTGGCGTGGGTTGTGCGTGAGCGGCAGTGCAAGGCTCGTCACCTGCAGAACGTGTCGGGGCTGTCGTTCTACATTTACTGGGCCAGCAACTTTGTGTTCGACCTTGCGTGCTACTTGATCTCGATGTTCCTGGTGATTGCTGTGTTCGCGATCTTTAATCGGAAGGAGTACATTGCTGGTGAGAACATTGGAGCGACGATTGTGCTGTTCCTGCTGTATGGTCTCTCCGGGATGGCGATGGCGTACGCGGTGAGCTTCGTCTTCAACGACTACTCGACGGCGCAGAATGTCGTAATGCTGGCGAACTTCGTCGTTGGGTTCCTCCTTGTGCTGTGCATCACGATGCTGCAGCTGCTTGAATCGACTAGGAACGCTGCGAAGATACTTCGGTGGATATTCCGTATTGTGCCTCCGTACTGTGTTGGTGAGGGCATTAGCAACTTGGCTGTGCTGCGGATGGAGGAGGCCTTCGGGACTGACAAGACTGCGTGGAGTATGAGTGTGGTTGGGTGGCCGTGTGTGTACATGGCGATTGAGTTCCCTGTGTTTGTGTTCATCACGCTGTTTATTGACCACCCCTGGCGCCGCCAGCGGTCGCAGCAGCTGCTCCGCAGTGCTGACGACGGGCCTGAGGTGATCAGCGACGAGGACCCAGATGTTTCGGACGAGCGCGATGAGGTGAAGAGCTTGCCGGAGCGGCAGGGCGACCTTGTGCGCGTGGTGGACCTGCGGAAGGTGTACCCGAACGGGAAGGTGGCTGTGCGGAACGTGACGTTTGGTGTGAAGCCCGGCGAGGTGTTTGGGTTCCTTGGGACGAATGGCGCTGGCAAGACGACGACGATTTCGATCCTGTGCCAGGAGTTCTACCAGACGAGCGGTGATGGATGGATATGCGGACACGACATTGTTGCTGAGTCGAGCGCTGCTCTGCGGTGCATTGGGTACTGTCCGCAGTTCGATGCGACGCTTGAGTTGCTGTCTGTGGAGGAGCACCTGTACCTGTACGCTGGTGTGCGCGGTGTATCGTTCACGACGCGTGAGCGTGTTGTGGAGGACCTGATGTCCCTGTGCGAGCTGACTGGGTACCGGCGCACTCTCTCTGGGAGGCTGTCTGGGGGTAACCGCCGCAAGCTGTCTGTTGCGCTGTCGCTGGTTGGAGGCCCGAGCGTGGTGTTCCTGGACGAGCCCTCTGCTGGGATGGACCCTGTGGCGCGACGTGGGCTGTGGACTGCTGTGGAAACTGTGTCTGACAACTGCTCAGTTGTGCTGACGACGCACCACCTGGAGGAGGTGGAGGCTCTGGCCCACCGGATCGCGATCATGGTGGACGGGACGCTGCGGTGCATCGGCAACAAGACGCACCTGAAGCAGAAGTTCGGTGGTGGCTTTGAGATTGCGCTGCGCGTGGAGGATGAGGCGCAGTCGACTCTGGATGGCGTGACTGCGTTCTTTGCGGAGGAGTTCCCCGGCAGCGTGTTCCGCGAGTATCGCGCGCGGCGGTACACGTACGAGATCCCTGGGACGACTCCGCTGTCATTCGCGTTCAAGCTGCTGGAGGAGAATGCTGGTCGGCTGCGTGTGACGGACTACAGTCTGTCGCAGACGTCGATTGAGCAGATTTTTCTGCAGATCAGTGAAGAGGCTGCTCATCGTGCTGAACAAGCGCACACTGAGGAGATACAGGCGAGGCGGGACTGCTGCTGCGGCGGGTGCTGCGCTTGAGTGTGGAGCCACGGCCATGTGTGCATTGCTCATTCGGTGTTCCACTTCCCATTAGTAGTGTACGGCGTAGTGTCCGAGCTGTTTGTGTGTGCGTGCGTACCTGAGTCTCCGTGCTGTGTGGCGCAACGTGGTGGGTTACGGAGCAGATGAAGCTTGATTTTTTTTTAGTGTGTTGTTGTATCTGAAATTGAGGAGAGTTAGCGATATTTTATGGTAATTAGTGTGTGTTTGTGATGGCTGAACGCTGGTATGTGTAGTGTGGTGTTTGCTTTTTTGGTGTAGTTTTGATGTCTTAATTGGTTGCCGTCACATGTGGTTATGACAGTGTGATCACGCACATGTTGTACCTTAAGTTCACTAGATAACGCTGGTTGTCTCTTTCTTTCTCTATATATAGATGGGCTGGTTGTAACTCAACTAATTGATCTGTAGAACATGAAGTTCTTATTGATTGCGGAAGTAGCTGCATATATTGTGGCCCTTAGAAGTTATTATTATTCCTCCGAGCGGCTTAGTATTGAATAACTGTGTATGTGTACACGCTAACAATGCATATAGTTTGTGTGCTAGTGGTGATGTAGAGTGCTTTCTTTTGTTATGTATTAGTTTTGCGCGTGTTCTCTTTTTTTTATGCAGTCCGTTTTCTTTTAACAGTACTATAAAAAGAGCGGTTACTTCTCAAGTGTACAATTTGTAACTGCAAACAAAACAGTTGAAGTTGTGACAGCAACTTCAACAGCACATTCCTTCGCTGCTTGACAGATATGAGCTGTACTTCCATATACATGCATACCGTTTAGTTGTAGTCATTTGAAATCGTGCTAGTACTTCTCGTTCTCTTCCCTTCACAACATATCTGCTAACAAAGTGTTGTGTGTGTCTCACAAAGCCGCGCATCCACACAGTCAGTTCTGTTTCGGCGAGTATAAGAAGACAGCACAAATATCGTTTACTGTGTGCTGTGTTGATTATCTCACCAGTCGATGAACTCATGCTACTGCTAAGTGCACTGTTCGGAGTGGGGCGGCTGTGTGCACTGCGATGTGGCTTTTGATGATGCGGCTGCATGTGCGGTGTCATCTGGTGGCACTTGGCTGGTGAGGCTGAGTGCAGGATTACATTGACCCCTCGCCTGCCCCAGCTGCCCTGCTACTTTGCAGGTGTCGCCGCAGCGCCACGTGTGGTTACTCCATGGCAGCAGTGTAAGTCCGTGGGTGCCTCCTGTGCCCCCCTGCCCGCACCTTGTGCCTTGTGCGCTGGCAGCGGTGCAGACCGCGACCCCCCCCAGGCCGCCCTTGCTCCCGCATTGCCGCCCATGGATTAGCGAACCTGTTCCAGCGTGCGCGTGCTGTGTGCGCGCGTGATGGGCTCGGAGCCCGTGCACTGCCCACTGTAACGGACTGCCCCGTCTCCCCCATTCTATTTTGCTGCTACACACACACACACACAGACAGACATATAGACAGATAGACAGAGAGTTCGTTGTCGAGTGAGCACTGCGACTGTGGTGAGTAGTGTGGCGCAGCGATGAGCTCGCCCTCTGAGCGACGTTGTGCACTGCGCGGGGCGCGAGGGGGCGCGGACACCAGCAGCTTGTGTGGCGGCTCGGATGCCTCTAGCAGCGACTCGGAGACCGCGAAGAGTACGTCGACGTGGTTTTCCCCTGCACAGAGGCGTGCCGGCTATGGTGCGAGAAGACGCAATGAGACGTACTTTCGGCAGGTGAGCGTTGGCCCCATCGCGGAGGAAGCGGCGCACCTTCCTGAAGGCGGCCCCAGTGCGTCGGGCGGCGTGAGCTATGACTCCTCCGAGTTGGGTGAGCCGGCAGCGTTTACTGATCAGCTGTTTGCTGTGCTGGAGCGGACTGTGCAGCAGCTATGGAACCAGAAGCTGTGGCTGTTGCTTGAGCTGGTGGTGCCAGTGCTATTTGTGGTCCTGATTGTGATTCTGTGGGCTGTGTGGCCGCCTGAGGGCTCGAAAGTTGAGGAGACGTACGTGAGCTACGACTCTGTAAATGAGGGCATGGTCAGGGGCGACCTGTACACGGACTTCTTCTGCTACAATAAATCGATGTCGCCGATTGTGGATTTGTCACCGTGCAGCGATGATGATACTATTCAGTGCAATCCGTTCACAGGTACGTCACCGTTTGAGCCGCACCAGTTCTGCTCCATGTACCCTGATGTGCCTTTGTCGTTGGCGGCGATATCATACGTCTCCACTGTCCTGCGGCGGCAGCTGGCGATCATACCTACGCTGGATACGATCATGGTGGTGCAGTGGGCGGCGCAGTTCGACTCTGAGCCGCTGAGGAAGCTGGTGGCGCCTGTGATGGCTGGATTCTCGGAGAATACGCGCTTCAGTGCTCTGATGTCGTATGGCGACCTGTACTTTGTGGGACCTCGCGCCGATGAGCTAGATGCGTTGATGAAGTACATGAATGAGTCGTCGCGGTTCTTCTACCACGTGAACAGGGGCGTCTACAGCACTGTGGACGCTGCGAAGAGCGCTGCAGGTGGGCGACAGATCTGGGCGATTGTTGAGGTGCGGGCGATGAATGCGGGTGAGTTGGACGTTGTACTGCACTTCAACAACACCGCGCTCCCACGGTTTGGGAAGACGTTTGACGGCTCCTACCCTGGCGGCTGCGAGTACGACAACGCGGAGCTGTACTTGGCGTCGGGGTTCCTGACGCTGCAGCAACTCGTCTCTGAGTACTACCTGCATGCTGTGCAGGGCGTTGAGGTGGAGATGGAACAGGTGTTCGTGCCCGTGGGGAACCCTCCTTTCCAGCGACTGCCAGTGCTTGGCGCTCCCCGTGGAGTGCTCCCGCTGATCATCACGCTGTCGTTTCTGTACCGCGTGTCGCAGCAGGCGAAGCGGAATGTGCTGGAGAAGGAGCTGCGGATCCGGGAGTCCATGCTGATCATGGGGATGGGGCAGGCTGCGCTGTACGTTGGCGACTGCATTGTTCAGGTGGCGATGCTTCTTGTGATTGACGTTGTGTGCGTTGTGGTCCTGAGGGTAACTGTTGTGAGGAAGGGCGATGCGATTGCGCTCCTGTGCATCTACATTGTGTTCTCGCTGACGACGATCCCGCTGTCTGCGTTGATCTCTGCGTTCTTCAGCAAGGCGCGCTTAGCTGCGCTGATGGCGCCAGTGATCTACTTCATACTAACAATCCCGATGTTTGCGGCGAAGAACATCCGGGGGGCGACTGTGCTTGGATTCTCTGTGTTCTCTCCGAGCGGGTTCGCGGCTGCGACGGGCGTGTTCTTGAATCACGAGGCGGGCAACGGGTTCCAGCTGAGCGACTTCCGGAGCCCACTGGATAACCCGACGCTGGCTGCAATTGTAGGCATTCTGGTCGGCGACATATTCATTTACGGTGTGGTTGCGGTTTACCTGGACGCTGTGCTGCCCCGTGAGTGGGGCACGCCGAAGCACCTGCTCTTCTTCATCATTGACCCTATCCGCTACTGCTGTGGCGGGGAACCGCGCAAACTGGAGGGCGACGCTGATGGCCGCGATCCCGATGGTGTTTACGAGTCAACAGACTACGACGATGATGCTGTGCAGTTCTGTGGGCTGCGGAAGGAGTACAAGCGTGGGGGAAAGAAGTTCGTGGCTGTGAACAACCTGTACTGGGGCTTGCGAAGAAATCATATCTCTGTGCTGCTTGGGCACAACGGCGCCGGGAAGACGACTGTGATCAACATGATGACTGGGATGATCGAGCCTGACCAAGGCGACTGTTATGTTCTTGGTATGTCTGTGCGGAGCGACCTTGGGAGCGTGCGGAAGCAGATTGGGTACTGCCCGCAGCACAACATCCTGTGGCCAGAGCTGACGTGCCGTGAGCACCTGGAGTTCTTCGCGAAGATCAA
>JAODGE020006955.1:0-38311 GCA_027574965.2 Ecitophya simulans
AAATTAAATAAAAACACCTTCTGCTAAATCAAAATTGCCATAAACACCTCAGTAATTAGATCTTCTAAGATAATTAGTTTTATGCTTGTTTATATAATGCCTGCTGATATTATACAAGCGACTAGTATTATAAGAACAGTATTCACATTGAAACGCTGCGCTTCTTTGACTAGGGTTAACATCAGTAACTCGCGGTATTTCAATCACACCATAGGACAGATGACCGAAGTGTGTTGGTTCTAAAACTAAATACATATTGCTTTTAAATTAAAATTACTTGTCTCAACATTGCAATTAAATATAGTACCTTCGACATCAACGCCCAAAATTGTAATAAAATAAAAATCTCATCCTCATGTAACTAAATAAAAATAAATAAACCTTTTTCTCATTTGTGAGTCCCACAAAATAAGAAGTATGTTAATAAATAATAAATAACTTTTTACATTTCGTATTGTAAATAAATAATTTTGAATTACGGTTCATAACCAATCAAATTCTTATGTTTGAGTTTGCAAAGACTAGATGCAATTGTATGCTCCGCAACTGTATGTTGCAAAACTTATTTAGCAACATGCAGTAACTTATGACGCTTAAGGTGGTGTCGGTAAAAGAATACAGCTTCGCACTCGTCACAAACGAATCCTGGTTGCTTTCCACAAGCAAATCTTGTATGATTGTACAAAGACTTCCGACTCTGGTACTGCTTTCCACATACTCCACATTCGAATTCGTTCTTGAACGTCCACTTAGATTTCTTTGAGCGTTTGCTTCTGTCTTGGACGATCATCACTACAAACATAAAATTATTAATTCAATTAGGTGAAATTTTTACAAACTTGGCAAACGCATGCACTTACGGCAACTGGCAAATTTATAAAACACGACACATTACATCTAACTAAAAAAATCAATTTTCAATTTAATACACAAGAAGTCATATTTTTGCTTTAATAAATTTATTAAAAGAGTAAATCCTCAAAACATATATTTCCAAATATATACATTTGATGTGTAGATACTACAGGAAACCATAGTTCAAGTCAGTTATAAGACTTCGTGTATCCATCTACCTAAAACAAAATATATTAGTAATAGAACTACTATATTTTGTTTATACTTACATGATTCACAAGCACGTAGTCTTGAAATTCATATAAGAAGTTGTTTATACATGGGGTACGTTATAAATTGTTGATTTTTAATTCTTGAAAATCATTATACTAATATTTCTTTATTATTAAAATTATCTCTGAAAGTATTTTTATCATCACACAAGTCAATAAAAAACAAATAAAACAGCCTATAAAAATTAAATACTAACTCTAAAACTGCCAAATAATTTTTAAATCATTGCAAAATATGGCGTCTTAAGTAATGTTATAAATTTCACAATTACACGTGCTATTGTATTTGATAAAGATATGTAGTAAATGTATAGTTATAGTATATTCTAATAAATAAATAAAATTTGGCACATTTAGAAGATGATAAAGCAGACACACGAGTACGCAGAATTGATATTAAATGTAGCCAACACCTTTTTGAATCGTTAGTTTTATGTCTGTTCGACTACTGAAAATGATTAAAATGATAAATGCCTAAACGGCTTCAATAGTTTCAATCTAAATGATATGGTTTTACCCTACAGGTTATACACACCATTTCATGAATATTCATTTACATTAGCTTGAATGCATTCTTATTTATAATCGAATATACGATGGATCTTTTGCAAGTGGTCCCGCAAAACATCATTTCGTTTGCATCTTCGCGGACAGAGCGGACACTGAAAAGACATTTGCGTGCTGCAGTCGTAGTTCAGTGTTCTACAAATAGGTTTCCGTGCTAAGCTCGCAGGTTGGGCTTGACTTTGATCTAAAACATATAATAATTCAATTGTTTTACACGTTTTAAAACTTATATTATTCACATTATCAAGAGTAAGTAAAAACATCCATACTAAAATACTCACACTAGTAAGAAAATCGCATGACAAAAAGATAACTAATATCAGGGAATGGGAAACTACAAATTTATTGAAAATACTCTTGGTTGCAACCTCATACATTGAACTTTATTAAATCTTTAAGCCAATTATTGCATCAAGTTAGGTAGCTCCGCCCGGTGAACATGTCGCATATGACGATCTAAACTAGATTTCAGATGCATTCTTGTATTACAGATTGTGCATATTTGAGTTGGCTCCTTTTGACATTCATATTTAATGTGTCTACTCAAAGAAGATTTATTCTGATATTTTCGTCCACAGGTACCACATTCAAAAAGTTGTAGCGAATTGTCCGCATAGAAACGATAATGCCCTAAAACAAAAACTATATCAATGTATCAATTCAATATTATATATAATTTTTTACGAAACACTAAACTAACCCAAACAAACAAAAAATCAATTTCCACAAATTGCAGAAATCTTTATTATAATTTACAGTACAAAAACATAGCTTAAATTAGATTTTAAAAAAGATATTCAAAGCAATGCTTGAATTTGCGATTTGCGTGATTAAAACTATCACCGTCCGTTCCCCTAAAACAAATAATGTAATTCTTTATCAATATATAATAACAAAATATTTTAGATACTTACTTCTGACCATAATATACACAAATTATAAGAAATTAACAAAGCTGAAAACAAATTTCACACCAAATGCCATTGCTATTTATTAATAAAACATTGTGACAAAAACAAAATCTTTCAAACTTGAATTAATCAAGTGTAAAATTCAACAATTACTAATTGAACTCAGTTTGCTTGTTCTGTCATAAATCAAAACAAAACTTTTAAAAACGATATCTGAATTATTTTGAACCCTCTGGCAATTACTAAATAATACTTAAAGGTACAATCGTAATCAAACAGTAAAAAAAGAAGTCTAAACTCTGTATTCCATTGTGCCTATTTAAAAGCTACTAAATTTGGTAATTCGTTTCACAAGATCAAGCAAATCTGCAGCCACTCTTCATATGCCTGACGAGATGTTTCTTTTCCTTGTACATTCTTCCACACATGCAATTAAACTTTCGTTCCTCCAAATTCAAAAATCGCAAGTCTGCAATATATAGGCGAAATTAATTGCGAGTATTATACTATATAAAATTACTTACGACAACTGTTTTGTTGGTGCCGACTCAGATGTGAACTACGATAATACGCTTTTTTGCAATGGCACACGTACTTTTTTACCCTCATTGGTTGACCCATGTAATCTACAAAAATCAACGTTTATTTATTTTTAACACAAGCAGGTCCAAATAAAAAAGATTAATAATAAATTAGAAATAGAAAACTAAACTATTAACTGTATAAATTTACAACACTAATAGATGCAAATGAACAAGACGCTAACAAGTGATTGATTCAGAATAAATATATTTTAATATGCCTGGAAACAGACGTAGTTATACACCCAAATTTAAATTCCAGGATCTTTCCGAATTACACATCGCACAAAGCAAACTAGCCACATTTCGTGTGACGATCGTGCTTGATACCTCCTTCCCACAATGTATACAAATGTCTCTTTACGAACTACAATTAAAATATCGCAATTAACCAGAAATGTGGTTAACTTGACTTTATTAATTATGTACAGCTGTTCTTAAAGAATACATCTTCATAACCCTTATATACACTTACTTATAATCCAACTATTTCAAACACTACCGAGTAGTTGCAATAAATAACCTATATAGAAACAAACGTTTCAAACAATGTTGTGTTTGCTCTTTAGGTGTTCCTTTAATATATATTTTCGTCTGCATTGGTAGCCGCATTGTGAGCAGGTGTTGACTTTCCCACAATCCTGCCACCTGTGTATCCGCAGAGTGGTGAGATTTTTGTACTTGCGTCCACAATGTGGGCACGTCACACGCTCATCGCACAATAGAAAACCTAAAATATGTGTTTGTTAAAACAATGAATTAGAATAGAGAACTATAGTAAAACTTTTAATAGGTGTAAATGATGCTAGGACAAAATGCACTGGTCTCCTATTTGTCAAAATAAAACGAGGCCACTTGGCACTGCAAATAAATGTCAAATATTACAATTAATTATCTAGGCTTTACATTGCTTTATTCTATTTGATTAGTTTCACATATTTGGTATATGTATCTTAATCAACACAGTAGGAAATTATCGAACGCAGACATTTTCCAGCAAAACCCTGCAAACATTTTTTATTATGAATATGTATAAAAATGATTTCATGACGTACCCATGTAAATCATACCCATGATGAATACCATTTATATACGTAGCGAAATTTTAGTAATCCTACAAATTAATCTAAATTAATACATTGAACTCATACATGCAGAAAGAAATTTCCGACTGGAAATGATTTTATATTAATTTCATATATTTTCCATCATGTCATATTTTGAAATTGGTTACTAAAAGTACTATAAGGTTAGTGCATGTGTGCAATGTGTGCTGACAACGTGCAATTGCGAGAGAAATGCTTTCCGCAATAACGACATTGAAATTGCTTCTTATTGGAACATTCGAACTTGATATGGCGAACCAACGACCCCTTTGCTTTGTAGCTTCTCCAACAAGTAAAGCAATGAAAAAGACCATCGCTTTGAATTCGGTAACCTAAAACATTCATGATAAGTTTTATTTATTACAGAAATTCCGCAAAATCACAACAAATAACTATTCCTTTCGAATAGTTCACAAATGCCAAGCCATAATAAACTACATAAAAAAAACTCAATGCACGTTAGTGAATATAAATAATATTATGATGACGGGCTAAAAGAAATTAGTACCTAAATTTTAAAACTATATAAATATTTATTTAAGGATTATATTTCAAATGCACCAAATTGTAATGAGTTTTTATGCTGCATTTTCGTTTAGTTACATATGTGCAGCCGGGCTGAGAGCACATAAACTGAGGTAACTTGCCACACTCAAATTTCTTGTGATTGTAGAGTGACGCCCTATGCCGATAGCGTCTCGAGCAAGTGTCACAATAAAATAATTTCTCCTGACCTAGAAACAAGCAGCAATATTAGATAGATATTTAATTTAAGTAGAAACAACGTTCAAAAGTATTTCATCTATCTACTTTCGAACTCTACAAAATCATTTGATAATGATTTCTTTTATTTCTGACACAAGATACAACGACAAATATAGAGCTATAATCACACTTTATTTGTATTTTGTTGCACTCACATTTAATAAATAATGTTTAAACTTCGTAAAATAATTCTATAGTTGAAGATACAAGCCACTAGTCACTTCCACTCATATATTCAGAATATTATGCTTTGACTCCAAATGTAACTTTAAGTTTATTTTTTGATACGCTTTATATGAACACAGTAAACATTTAAATTGTGGTTCTTTGCCACAATCGTATCGTACGTGTCGTTTTAATGCAGTGTTCGATGAATAGCGCCTTCCGCAGGTGCAAGTAAACTTGGGTGTTCGACCGCAACCACTGGCAATATGATAATCAAGTGCCAACTGAGAAGTGTAGCACTTCCGACAAATATGGCACTTAAATGGTTTTATTTTAATATAAAGTCCTAAAACAAATAACACATTAGTTACGATTTTCAGAGATAAGATGATTAGAAAGTTATTCTACATTGTCACATGCAAAAACTGATTGCCTAGTGTTAATGCTAATGTAATTTTATTTTTAAAAACCTAAAAATATATAATAGCATAATGAGAATTGCAATGCATATACCTTGAAGTAAAATATAAAGTAGTACAAAAATAGTTTCACTTATAAAAATATTGAAAAATAATTACAATCTGGTTCATTTGGAATTTAAACGCTAACTCATTAAACATTAAAAACGTTATGAGTTTGTAAGATACGTAGCACAAACTCTAATAATAGTTTCATTTTCATTGATTTCACAGTTTGATCATGAAACAAGAAATATAAAGTTTTTGAAAACTTTGTTTCAAAATGAAGTCGCCATTCTTAGAATAGAGTGTGCAGTGTTAAGGTACACTCAAGCTTTCATTGGAGCTTTCACGTCAACATTGAAATCCATTATTGTGTTAGCCATATTAGGATCAATTTCATTATCACTATGCATTCTTTCCATGTGTCGCATCATGTGCATTTTTTGTTTGGCTTTGTAAGGACAGTATAAGCATTCAAATTGTGGTTCAATGCCGCACTCCCATTTCAAATGGTTGCGTAAGGAACTTTTCAATTTATACGTGCGCCCACAATCTGGACAAGCATAAGAATCGTCCGGACCCATAGGCAGAATCATATTTACGGGGGCTGGGGAACCTTTCTTGTTAATTAGAGTTTTCTTCGGAGGCATGGATTGATTTTGACGAGTCGGGCCAGAGTGGCAATGTTGTGCAATCATTATATTTTTAATCTCTCCTAAAACAGATCATAAAGTGTTTGCCAAATTAAAACAAAACCAAAAATAAAAAGTATACAAACGATTTAAAAAATTAAGAATGCATGCTAAATATAAATAATAAACCCTCAACAGCGCATGCAGGAAAATAGAGAAACAACATAAACTTATTTAATGTGTATTACACTTAAATACATATGTTCTACAATAAAAAAAACGTTTAAAAATACCTGAAATAAATATTTATAAATTAAAATAAAATAATATTTAGGAATATTTTATTCTGCATTAAAATACACCCATTGCCCAAAAATATAAAAAATTATTATACCCGATCTATTCGTCATACATTTATAAAATGTTAAGTCGATAATCAATAAATAATCAAGTATCCTTTAATAATTAAATCGCATAATACTTTAAATTTGAGGGTCAACAATAATAATGTACCTATTGCCAAAAATCAACAATTTTTAGATGTAATATTTAAATAAAACAAGTATTAACAAACAACGGAAAGTAATTCTGACAACAAACAGTATATACTTTGATTTTGTGAAGTTATGGTCGCCTTGAGCAATAATTATAAATAAAATTTAAATCAAAATAAACAAAAACACAGAAATATAATCAACATTCCAAAGTAGACCATAACATCTAAACAATAAATAAATATATATCCCTTATGTAACTTAATAATGTTTGGTTCCAATAATGCAAGTGCAAAATGTTAGACGTGATATTGCACTTTGTGCATAAAATATGTTAAAAATATAATTTGCATACATAAATAAGGTATAACTCTGTAACATTCAACTGCAATAATACGTTGCGTTTTTTTAATAAAATTATACTAATATGTTAAATTGTACTCTGCGTTTTGGTTTAATGTGTTACTAATTCTAGTTTAAATGGAATACGTTTCGGACGCTTAATACTTTTCGAAACTGATCAACATTGGCTAGACCTATACGGTATTGTTGTTATTGTTTACATTGTTGTGGTGCTTTCGTATATGAACTCCGAGATTACCTTTCTGTTTAGCCTTATATGGGCAAAACGGGCATTGGAAACCAGGCTCTTTACCGCCGCACTCGACCAATTCATGCCGTCGCATCGTGGATTTCCAACGATAACGTTTACCGCAATGTCGGCATGCAAATTGCGATTCACTGCTATAGCCTGGCTTAATCGGCCCTCCAAAGTCTACTTTAAATTTTCTCATTGAATTGCCCTTTTTTATTGAATCATTTAAGTTGCTGTCGAGATGCGCGTACAAATAGTCTTTTGGGTCCGGGGCAATGATTTCGTCCAACTCAAGAAATTCTGAAATTTTATTAATATTTATTATTATTACACATTGAGCTAGTTCGTACGAGGCGGTGATGAAGCAAATTGGATGAATTGCAATAATAAAGGAATGTGAAATCTTGTATTATTTGAATGTGAGTTAATGAAAAATAAACCAAAAACCCCATTTGAACATAATAAAGCTTTCGTTTTATGTACATAAAAAGAACTTGTGTAAAAAATCTTAACATAAAGGTCAGCTAATTTTAAAGAAATGAAGACAAATAAATAAAAACAAAACCAAAATAATTCGAAAAATTAATCTCATGATTTTATTGATTTAACATTTTGTTAAGCTGGAGTAACACTCCGCATATCCCTTCCAGTTAACAAAATAATGGAAGCAGCTTATCTGAAAAGGTGGAATTGTTAGCAATACATAAAAATTATCAACATTTTATAATTACCTTTTAGTGATAATTATGAGATGTATAAATGTGGGTAAGTAGTAACTTACGTACAAAATCATATTAAATTAAAGCAAATTTCTTTTTGAGTGATTAATATAAGCGGCAAACTCATGTTTGTGCTCCTTATGCTTCGCTAAAAGGTGCATAGAAAAATGTATTTTCTGCCTTCCTTTGTATGGGCAATATGCACATCGAAATTGTGGCTCTTTTCCACATTCCCAACGCATATGGTTATACAATGACGATTTGCGTTTGTATTCGCGCTGACATGTCTTGCACGAGAATGAATCTAAAAGACGATAACTTAATGTAATCATTTAAATTACATAAATGAAATTTAAACCTTAACCAGATAGTTAGAATAAAAAAATATGTGAATATATACATTGAAATACATATAAACATATGTTCATAATGCATAGAAAATAAATATTTATAAATTTTATTCAAACCAATCTCAATCTAAAACTATAACGTCTTATGTGAAGTGTTTGGCTATATGTTCCCTCATTAGATAACGTCGATGGCACGCATAGGTACAATGCGGACAACGTTGCGACTTCATTGTGCCGCACTCTTTTAAATGTCTTCTTAAATTTGTTTTCCAGCCAAAAGTACGTAAGCATTTCTGACATTGATATCGAACATCTAAAAGAAGGCATTTCTTCAGATATATGCAAACAAGCAATATAACTAAATTAAACAAAATTACACTAGAATAGTTCACTAAACATGCTGAATTTTACATTAACTATATATTGATGGTTTGTGGTTTAAAGCCAACCCGTGACCTTGAAAATAAAATTATTATAATAAAGAATATTAATCAAACTGTTGCTAAGATATTAAATTTATAAATTACTATATGTAAATCCAAATGATTTTGCAACAATTAATATTTTACCTCAGTACACAGTACTCATTCACTTTTATATATAATTCCTGAGGTAAATCAATGATATTATTTACAAAACTACACTTTATATATTTTCCAAAACGTTATTGTTATTATTAACAAATTATAAACTAAATGACTACAAAGTTTACCAGTATGGCCACAAAGTAACATTTATACAAGTATTAAATAATCACTAAATCATAATATTCCATTAGTGCTTTTTAAAATGGCGCGCCTTTAAATGAGTTTTTAACGAAAACTTGTGTTTTGTTACATAACTGCATCCAGTCGCTGGGCAAGAAAACTCAGGTGTTTTACCACATTCGTATTTCATGTGTCGTTTCAAAGTAGCCAAAAAGCTGTAAGCTTTTCCGCATTGATTACAAATAAAACACCGCCTGTATCCTAAAACAGAAAATCATAATGTAATGCTGTGGAATACCATACATTATTCTTTACATTTAAGGATGCAACACAAAGTATTGTTAAGTAACACTCAAGTGACGACTTACCTAGCAATTTTAAAATGTTACTTCTTTATGTAATATTACCAAAATACTAAAACTATTAAACTACACAATAAAAAAATCAATTTCTAGAAATATATCAGTCTGCTACATTTGTACTTTATTGGTTAATAAAATACACCATATAAAGAAAACATGGGTATCTTCCCATATTCGTATTTTATGGGCCGAAGTACCCAAATTATTTTCCACACTGATAACAAGTAAATAACTCCCTTTGTTCTAAAACAAATAAAAATGCACTCAAATAATTTAGAACCTCACCGTATAATATACAATGAAATTAAGTAAGTATAAAGTATAAAGTTAGGTAACATACCAACATTTATATTTCCATTTACAATAAAAAAAACGTTCATTATTTTTTAAAAAGTCAATAAATTAATTTTAGACTAACATATATTTTGAAAAACTCCTTCACAATTGGCTTAAATAAAACAAATTTATATGAATGGTTCCGGCTTGGGTTGTATCATAGATTTCTCATTATGAACGATAGGCGCAGTTTTAAATTTAATTATACGAGGTGATGCCACTGGTCGCCAATGATTGCGAACATGTACAGCTAAATTGTCCTTGCGTTTAGATACAAATGTACAACCTGGCACATCACAACGAAACATTGGAATCTTCCCACATTCGTATTTTTGATGTCTGAATAATGAATGACTATACTTATACTTTTTTGAACAGCGATCGCAAGCATAACATCTTTCAACATCCCAAGGAAATCCTAGAACAAAATCTTTAGTTAACAAATTATTTTAAAAAGCTAGATCTTACATGCATTTGTATCAAAATAATTATCAATTTTATTACGATTCTTCATACACAGAATAACATAGTGTGTTATTACCACAGTTAATATAAAATCGTTCTGAAGCGAATGTACTACAAACATTTTTCATGTGAAACAAAAGCACAATTTAGATCATATTTTCTTTAATATTGTAAACCATTTATACCGGTTGGCGCCAAATGCAGTCGCAAAAGAAAAACTCAATTCTGTGCATAAGTTTATTTTTTTGTAAGTACAAATTAGTCAAACTCAGAAATATATCATATATCACAGAACTGAAGAAAATATCGATTTCAACTACTCACAAATTCACTGCATCATATAATGAAGACGATCTTTACAATTGAGATTATGTTTACGCCAACTAAAATGATACCTGAATTTTTTCAAACAAATATCACATTGATATTTGGGTTCCACATTGCACTCATAGAAGACGTGTCGTCTCAAATTACTTTTAAGCGTATAACTTTTACGACATTTGAGACAGGCATAACTTTTACGCGAACCTAAAACAAAAATGCACAATTAAATGCATTAATCTCAAGCAATTTTATTGAATTCTACTAACGCTTAAACGGCTTCTAATTCATTAATAATCAAGCACTATTGCAATACATCGTAAGGAAAGTCGCTTATAAAAAAATACTAAATCACCTCAACTGATAAATGTGGAACACTCACTGAAAGAGTCATTTAAATAAAATTTTATAATTTTATTACGTAATAATTTATTAATCAAGAAATTCCATACAATGTTAGTTCAAATGGTAACAATTGTTAATTAATCAACTTATAAATTAAGTACCATAGTTTAAAAAAGAATACTAGCAAAAATCAGCCTTAAGATAGATCCAGTGTCAATGCCAGACTTGAATAGGCACAGGATAAACAATGTTTTGCCTTGGAATGTCAATGCACGTGTCATTACTTACATAAAGATCGCTTGTTCAAATATGAATGATATCATTACATAAAATTGAATAACTAAAGCAAAATATATTATTGGAACGTTAACTTTAAAGGTTTTAATAATTAATTATGTCTAATCTAAGGTCACCCAATATTTTACAAATTAATATTTGGTAACATAGTTAATCAACTACTGCAGTACTGACAGATTCCACATTAAAACAAAGCTTCCTAAGTTTTATTCAAATTAATTATGCTTCGGTCAAAATGGTTTCAAGCAAGGGAAAGCTGTGTTTAGTTTTTATGTGTATAGACAAATCATATTTATGTTTGAACTTTCTCTCGCATGCGGGACACGGATATTTTGGCTCCTTGCCGCATTCGTATTTAATATGTCTGGTCAAAGAATGCTTCAAACGATAAGACTTTGTGCAATTGGTACACATAAACAATTCTCCCAAAGGAGACGCATTATTTTTAGGCTCTGTTTTAATTTTCCTGGGTTTAATTAATTTTTTCGCTTTCTTCGGATATAATTCGCAATTCTGTGCCAAAAACTCGGTCTTCCACTGAACATTTGGATGGCGAATGTGTATGCGATTCTCCTGATCAAATTCAATTAGATCTAATATGGATGGCCCTAAAAAAACCCTCTTTATTTAGTACAATTTTATTTTCCGCCAAAACAAACAATTCTACTCTAACGACACTACATAATATAATAAACAAAAAAAAACAAAAATACGCTACAAAATCATTAAAAAAAACTACTTCAAATGAATAATTTTGCTATATAACCCAACTTAAAGACAAATAAACACAACAACATAATTATAAGGTAAGAAAATGATGTTAAATACGATAAATTAAGATTTATGCATTTGATTAATGTGCTTTTCCACTTCCAATTTGTCGGCATGTGTAAAAGAGCAAACTGTGCATCCGTATCGATGAGTTTCATTTATCACTTTAGCGCAGGTTTTTAAATGGGCCGCCTTTAACAACGGATTTATCAAATTGCGGCAATTGGAGCATCTTATTGTGTCGCGAGGCATTTTCAACACTGGTAGTTCACAAGCGTGTGTTACTTCCCTTCGAAGGGAAATATCCGACGGTTTCATACTCATAAATAATTTCATTCTTTCTTTGGAAATAATCCGGCTCCCAATCCCACGACCCTCTAGAGGCTTTGTGACAATAATTTTTGGAGAACTCATCTTCACGCTTTTAAGATTTTGTAAGGTCAATACATGCCGTGCCTTAACTTGTGGACATCCAGTATAAAAACAAAGTTCTTCCTTTATATTTGAAATATACGAGTCCTTCTTGTCCGTTTGTATTATTCCAGACACATTTATCAATTCCGTTACATTGCTTTTTCCAAGTAGTGCATTTCCATCAGCAAGATTTTCTGATGTATATTCATCTTTGGGACTCTTTAACAAAACATCTTGTAACAGAATCACATCTAAAAACAAAGAAAATACATCAGTGACGAGCCCTAAAACAAGACAGAATGAGTAAAACTACCTCACGATTAATTACAAATATGACACTTATATTAAAAATCAATACAAATAGTACTCATAGTAATAATTTATATTTCACTTTAATACAATAGCAATTTATAAAAGTATGTAACAATTTGTCAATATCCAAAATATTATATATTTTGCATCCTTTGATATTGCAAAAAAATTGTTCGTGGTTGATATATGTAAAAAAACTATGATTAAATAAAATAGTATGCATTATATGGAAATCAGGAACTTGGCATCATTTCTATATACTATTACAAGTTATGGTAAATCACAATTATTGTTCATAGTTTGAGTATTATAAGATTGAGTTTCCTGTTTAGGTAAATATTCTGTCGGCAATAAATTATTTTCTTCTGTTTAATCCAAACAAGAGCTGCATCTTTGCGCATTATATGGATCCCCTCACCGTTTCCAATTTTGTATTCTTATTAACTAATAAAGCAAGTAAATGTATTTATCGCACGTGCTGAAAATAATCACGTGCCTTTCTCAAAACTGTTAATGAACAAGCATGTTTGCGAAAATAAAAATAATTTCTGTATAATACACAAAAAAAAGATTAACCCATAGCAAATAAACTACTTTTAAAAAGTATGTCAATGTAAATAATAGTAACTTTACTTATGAGCTAAAAGCCGCCTGTTGCCTCATTTCATGTGCATTCAATTAACTGTATATATTAAAGATATAAAAATAGAAATAACCATTACCTTCAATTTAATGTTTAAATCGCAAAAAACTATCATTTTTAAATATAATTAATAACATATCCAATTGTCTCACCAAAAGTTAATTCTCGACATATCGTTTCCTCATAGTGCAATCAAGTTACCAATTGTTCTTCATTGAATCTATCCATGCAGTATTAGCAGCATAGCACTAAACTTAGTTTTAATTGTTCACGGTTTAATCGTAAACATAAAAAGGTAACACGCCTGATACCAAAATTATGCAAAGGAACAATTAACACTGTGAGGCACATGTATAGGTAAACGTGTATAAAAATATCACTATCTCAGTTAAATTCTATAAAAATATTGTCTTGTTCTGTCATGTGGTATGTCCTTCATTATTACGTTTACCACTCATATCACATTTCATTATATTAACGGGACATATGTAAAACAAAATATGAATAGCCTAAACGGGTAAACAGTGTGGCTGAAATGCTTATGATTAGTCGCGGTATAAAAATCAATAATGCTCAGTATCTATAAATGTAATACGTCATAAAGAATCGGCAGTATGAATTGAAATATCAGTCGGAATATTACTTGTGGTTGTCTTTTCTATATAAGGCACTTACTAGATCAATATGCAAACATGCAGCATAGAGTAAACCTTTGACTTGTGTCCACCTCAACAGCAGTACATATCCAGCCCGATTAAGCCGTACTACTCTTTGTGAAGTGAAAATAAAATATCATGAATTGAAAGAACAAAAAAAAAAACAAATATTCCATCATGTACGTAATCACATTTTATCAATCAATTGTCTTCCTGCTCTCCCTCAGGTTCAGCTTTAATTTCTCCTTCAGCTTTTATCACGGAATAGTCAATTTCTTTATGCATTCGTTCCATGTGCCTTGCCATGTGCATCTTTTGCTTCGCTTTATAGACACAGTAAGGACATTTAAATTGTGGCTCCTTACCACATTCCCATTTCTGATGGTTCCGCAATGAGCTCTTTAACTTATACACTCTACCACAAACGCTACAACTATAACCATCGGCAACTGCATCCCCCTTTTCACGTTGAGCTGCCGATTTTGGGGATTTTAAGGGTGGCGAAGATGTAATTGATTGCATCATTGACTTCTTCATGCTCTCACGCATTAAAATCATTGGTAATGCCAAATGAGCAGGCCAGTGTTCCCATGGCCTGGAAACCCGCAAATCTTGAGCTGAAAAAAATATATTAATTAGTACAGTTTTATATAAAAAAAAATTTATTATATTCCAACATCTTATTTATAAAACTAATATGTAAAGAGTAAAATGACTTAAAGTTCTAGATAAATAATAAAAAGCGGTGATTTCATTCATAAAAAATAAAACGATATAATGATTCAGGAAATATGTACATAATGCGTTAATAATATGATGCAGCGATGTGATGAATCCAATTAAGCACACGTACAGGTGCATCGCATATAAATGAATGAAATTTAACAATAATGAGCAATTTAAAAACAATACCTAATTGGTATAACTGGCAAAGTAAAAATCGCCTTGATATTTTTATTTCCTCCACCCAAGAACAAATTAAAATAGTAAATATGCGCAAATAAAAATACAAACTTGAAGATTTCAGTCGCAAATAATTTAAAAAACATATTCTGTGAAAAAATAAGTGTAATCAAGATATAGAGTCTCACGTGATAGACTCGTCATTAAATTAGGCTAAACATGTTTTTGGCTTTTGATTAAATACTAACATAAAGTTAATAGAAAAAGAAATTACAAATCAATAATATTATACGTATAATATGTAAACTATATATACAAACTATATCTTCATTCATAAAGTACTGGTGGGTTAGCGTGCATTTTAATATTCCGCCGCTTCCTGCTTTATATCAGAGTTATAATCGTCCATAGCATCCAGTTCATTTTTAATGTCTTTTGAAATGTTTAAGCCAGGATTATTCTCCTCTAAAATGCCAATCTTATCCTTGTGTTGCCGTTTGATATGTCGAATCTGATGTGATTTCCGTTTGCATTTCTGAGGGCAAAAAGGACATTGGAATTGCGGCTCTTTTCCGCACTCGTAATTTAAATGTCTCTGTAGAGAATCTTTGCGTATGTATGTTCGATCACACTGTGAGCACTTAAAATTTCCTCTAATTCTATTATACACCTGCTTCTTTGGTGGTTTGTCCGCCACTAAAAACCAAGGGCTATTTGTAAACTCTATTTCCAAGGGTTCGTACTCGGTCAATTGGATAGCCATAGGTAATGCTGAAAATATATATTATTAGTACTGCGCACATATTCTATAACCCGCTGCAGGTAACATCTGATTGCATATTTTGACGTTAAATAAGTAATTGATCCTATTCTACCAACAAGTAGCTACTTACATTAGAAAATCATATTAATTATTAATTCCTTCAATGTTATTTTACCGTTGGTTATTATAAATTATGACAAATTTGTTCTTTAACAAAACTAGTTTATTTTTGAATACATTGATTGTTAAATGGCAGCTTGAAAACACTGAAAGTACGATTATTCTCAAAATAATTATAAAACCAAAGAATATTGAACAACTTATTTTACTTTGCAAATATGCACGCGCTTAAAAAAATTAAATTATAACACCTGCAGTGATGTTCATCACTATTGTTAGATCTATGGTATAACTTTTTAAATGATGGTGCGCGTCAATTAATTACATTTCTCCGTGATATTTTCGAATGTGCACTTTAAGATTTCCTAATTGTTTTGCTTTATAAACACAATAACTGCATTGATAGCCGGGCGATTTACCACCACATTCTACGTTTAAATGTCTGGCTAAAGTAGACTTCCATTTATAGACTTTCCCGCATTGATGACATTTATTTAACGTCCCTGCTTTTAGTTTTTCGTCATTAGACTTATTAGAATTGCTTATATAACAACTTAATATTTTAAACTTTAGGAATTTATTTAAAACTTTACCTTCTTGTTGCTCCTTGTTTGATTCTCGGTCTGTACTTTTGTTTGAATTGCTTGAATCAGATCCTACAAGAAAATATCTATAAAGCATACTGTTCGTAAATGATTGCCTATGATTGTTTGTTACCTAATTATATAATTAAGCTGGATATTGATAAGGAATGCTCTAAGCTACATAAACAAATCGTACCTTTCCCCCAGAAAATAGAAGCAATTACTAACAATAATTAACATCAAGTGTACTTTTATAAAGATTTTATTTTCGAAAAAATCGAGTACAAATTGTATAGTCGCTTTGATTCCTCAGACGTACAAATCTAATAACGAATTTTAAGAACTCAATAAAGAGGCGTTTTCGCCAACTAATAATTCACGATGGCGATTCAACATATGCCTGGACAAATGGTATTTTCTCCGGAACAAATGACAGCAATATGGACACGAAAACCTAGGGGCAATATCGATGCATTCTTCTTTCTCGTGACGGTATAGATGTCGCTTATTTTTATAACTTTTTGTGCATTTTGAACAATGATAACGCATGTCCTGTTCCTCATCTCCTTCCTGTTTATAACGTAACTGATTTTCTTTCTTAACGCTATCGGAACTATTTATGGTACACTTCAAATCCGTGTATTTGTATGCCACAAGTTTACGTAAATATTCTGAAAAACTTTATTATATTAGAAGATAATAGGCTATACCATTGCATAGATCAACTACCAATCAACGAAAATGTCAGGTACCACAAAACTACATCATAGGTTTTAGTTACTCGTTACGTGTACTCATTAATTTGCTGTTCTCTTATTTCTACATTGCAAATCTGATATCTATAAAATATCTTATTTTTAATTACTCGTTCGATAAAACCTACCTTCAAAGACGAACACAACGCCCCAAGAAGACATGGTTAGTTAATAAACGTTTTAAGTTATTGACTCGAAATGACCGACTAGACGTTAAATTTATATAAAAATGACTAACTTTGGCATCGTTACTAGTTAAAGTAATAAATATCTATATCAAGTAAACTGCATCGTGTTGAGTATCGCTATGTCGCTTCAAATTGGAGAATTGGTGAAATTTTCTCGGGCAATAGGAACATTGAAATTGAGCAGTCTTTCCGCATTCGTACATCATGTGCCTACGCATGTTGCCTCGATGTTTGTAGAGTTTTCCACATGTTTCACATGGAAATGCGTCTGTGGCTAGCCTCAGTTGCCATTTCGAATCGCCTACAAACAAATAGCGCTATATTCTAGCAACCACGATCCTTATTCTGATAATAGGCTTCGAAACTGGGGCCTCGGTACTGCTACCCTTGGCACACGACACTCATGCTAATGATCCTAAATGGAAGGTGGTGTATAAATGATTTGCTATAAACGCTTAATTAATCTGATTGTTCTAAAAATTCAACATTATCATAAATACCACCACCTAACATGTTATAAATACTCATAAACAATGTATCTGACTTTCAATATTTTCCGTCATTTCTCGTAATAATAGAAAAGATAGACTGTTTATGATTGTTACTAGTGGATAATAAAACACAGTACACAGATTTTATTATTAAATGAAAGTTATTATTCATCATTTTTACATAGGAAATTATAAGCCGATGGCAAGGGAGGCGCACTTGTAGCTGGGCGACTCGATCTGTAACATCCAACAAAACACACAAATTGTAATAATCCATCTTATTCAGATTAGAAGTATTACTTACATTTAAGGCGATCTTGTAGCATTGCTGCGAACAAAAACAAGCAATTCAAATTGAATAAAAGCTACATTACCAGTTGATCATCCATAAGGAGTCCTCACTTATACAACATACTTCTTTTAAAATTAGCAAACCTGTATGTACCGCATAAATATAATAGACTATGAGATAGTCTATAAAAGAGTTATACACTAAACACTTGCAGAAAGCAACATTATAACTGTGCCTTCAAAAATTGAATTGTAAACTACAATTCTGAAGTCATAAAGTCATAAATACCGAAATATCTTAAAATTTCTTATCATAACCAATTGATTATGATAAAAACATCGAAATAATATAAATCACAATAAAACGTCACAACCAATACGAACATACTTCATTTGAAAATAAAAATCTATTGTACAAATGAAAATATTCGCAAAAAAGGCTTCCGCTCACTTCACTGTATTTATTACAATACCAGTACTACAAACTGCTTATAACAACAGAGTAATTGTTACAGAGCAAAATATTACTGATATTAAAAATAATGTGGAACCATGAAAATATTAAGTAATTTTCAAGGTTTAATACACATTGCAATTATGAAGTAATAATTGCACAAAAAAATGCAAAAGTATGCATTTGATTGGTTTCTAGTAAGATTGGTAGAATGTATATTATTACAAAGCATGCAAGTTTTCTTCAAAGAACCAGTTAGAGAAGATAGGATTTAGATAAAAGGCCAACAGTTTTTACATATGAAACTAACAAACAAAGAGATTTTTCTTGTTTGTCAATTTTTACTCCCGTTAGATTTGTTAATTACTTATCACTTCAAAACCCAATTATAAGTATTGGCATATAATGACAAAATCAGGCTTGCGCTTAATTGAATCAAAAGTAAGGATTTAATTAATCAGAGAAGCAGATGACATAAGACACATCAATTATCATCCCATGACTTGAAGTAAAATGTATATCGTTAACATTCAATAAGAGTTGTGAAATACATTTTAATTCATGTAACCAACTCTCCCTTCTCCTACCTTTTCAGTATGTATTTTATAACCCACTTACAATCGTACTTATTTTCAAATGTAATCTTATTATATGGTACACATCAAGCGCGAAACAAAATTGAAAATAAATACTGTTACATATACATGGGTGAGATGGCATTTCATTTCAACTACCTACACAAGCACTGGGAAAAGCAACAAGCAACCACTAAATCAGGGGATGTAAATTGTTGTTTTATCATGATTTTGCCGCAAATATGCCAATTCTAGTAACTCACATACCAGTTTACAACAAAAGGTCGGCATTAGATTGAAACGGCATTAACTGGAGCTTGCAAAACTTCACAAAGTAATGAAGACAGCTTACTCCCGTATAGCAAAAGAAAAGCACTCTTTGTTGTACAATGGTATATAAGTGCCTCATAAAATGATGGTAAATCCTACCTTGAGAGTCGCGGTGAGCTCCAACGGCTTCTTGTGCGGCCAGAAATACTTCATCTTGACTTTGGTTGCCCATGTGCCATCCAAAACCTAAACAGTAAAGTCGCGACATTATAGAAATGCATTCGAAAACAAGCAAACACTTTATACCTTGACCAGATGCTTCACCAACATTGCCATGACTAGGCCCTGCTCCCTCATCCATTTGCTCCATATTACTTAACTCTTCATCATCAAGTGTCAAATCCTCAATACTATCATCATTCATTTCGTCCATATATTCAGCCTTTGGTTCAAGCATCAGTTCAGAGTGAGTTTCTATGTTTTCTTTAGGAACTTGGGGAGGAATCTCAGATTCACTTGCTTTGTGCCTTGTCAAGATTTCTGGTTTGGAATCTAATGCTTCAGGCACATCGGTTACTTTAGTTGAAGGTGGAATTGGAATGTTTTGAGGGGGTACACTTTGATGAGATTCTGAGGAATTAGAAGCATCGTGATTATTTTCTATTTCCTCACTTCTTCTACGTGCTCGCTTCCTTCGACGTGGACCTGGCGATTGTGAACCATCCAAGGAGTTCTCATCTGAATCTTTTCTCCGATGTTCTATTGTCAAACCCTGCACTTTTGGTAATGTAGCAGTGGGTGGAGGACTCTTGGCTGGTGGTGGTGGGAGTGCCGATTTCCTAGTTTCTGTCTCGCCTTTCCTATTGTCTGATAGGCCTTTAATTTGTAAAGACTCTGCAGCTTTCAATAATGCACCTAATTGATCTTGTGAGATGTTAACCTCTCCTCGATACATGTAGTCCATCATTGCTTTCAGTTCTTGGTATTTGATGTCTTTTAATATAAAAATTGGATGTTTGTCATAGTTTTGGGACAACAATGACTAAAAACAGAAAGCAAACAATTCATTTGGTGGCGCATTCTCAAATAAATAGTTGCTCATCAAAATTTAATAAAAAATAATGCTTACTTCAAAGTATGGACTACATGCTGACAGAACCACCTTGTGGGCATTTAAAAATTTTCCTTCAGCTGCGAGTGTGCAATCAACCAGTGTCCCATTTTCCAAGAGTGTGTCAAAAACGGCAATAAGTGTGGACTGATGGTTATTCCATCGTAGACAGAACTGTTGGTCATCATCCATTCTGTCCCTAAAAAATTATAAGTTGAATTAAATTACTTTTAATTCTCACAGCCGCACATAAAAATAAACGAAAATATTAACCTCACGCGCCACGCCGCGTTAACACTACCTACATTTCCAGATTAATTTTATTGAGGTAAATAAACTTTGAAAAGTGGAACTCTCGTGTGGCGAAGCCGGAGGCAGACAACTGTAAATTCGTCACTTCAGGGTGGGGCAGGGGAAAGCCAAGCGTTGGAACGGCGCAACAATGGCCGCTTTTCCGACAAATTTGTGAAAAATGGCGATCCGACAATTTCATACAAAGCACACCCGTTCTGCGCAGTTAGCGCAACGTACAAATAGAAACGCATCCACGGAAATTAAAATTTGGCGTGCGAAAAATACATTCTAGCGAAATACGGAACGCGGCATATTGCGCTTCGAAAGCTCATGTTGGCGGAGAACGCCGCCGCTTTACTACCGAAATTAATCTGGAAATCCGCGACACCAAACCAACGCACATCATGTTAATAATATATATGCAATAATTACCTATTTTGGCACAATTTCAATCAATATCACAATTAATTTCACTTATAATTTCGTATTTTTGCGAGACGAATATAAATGTTGTTAAATCGAGGAATGGTTTTGCTTGACTAAAAGCGACCGGCAGCTCTCGTCGTCTCTGGAAGCAGCCGAATGCCCGCTACTGGCCGGAGCGAAGCGCAAGTGACGTCATGCGCATTGCGCTGTTCGTTTTGGCGCAGCTCGTTGCAGGTTCGGCCAATCAGCAATCGAGCTTTCGACGCTAAACTTTTTGAGACGTAAGGGGAATGCGTTCTGCTTCGCCCAAGCCACCTCTGCTGGCGCGTTTGTCTCTGCGAGCTGGTCGAGTACCTGAAGAGCGAGAAGTCGGTGAAAACTTAAAAGAGAGAGCAAGGGCGATTAAGAGAGGAGAGAATGAATTTGATCCACAACAAAATAGTGAGCCCGCCGCTCGAAATCGTACGGTCCGTTTTCCACGGGCGTCTCTTATATTTGCATCCGTTTCTCGGTCCCCAATATTGCGCATATAATACTCCCATGACCGTTTCCTTCTAATCGCTCGGAGTTCAGGTAAGATGTATCTTAACATGTTAGGAACGTACACATTCTACTGAACTCACACCACATATATCTCAAACGTAGCATCCGAACCTAAGTATCGTCTTAAATAAATAAAAACATGGATATGGCTTGAAGATTAATGTCTCCTGCATGCGTTGCTGCCGTGCAATGTTGGTTTGCATTGTTATTGCATTTTTCTATGCATTTTTTCGATTATTTCTCTTGGTTTATGTAACATAACCTATACAATCATACCCGTGCCTATATTGGCCGAACAGGAAATTTCAAATTTAAATTCGCGCCATTCTCCCGCGTGCCGCTTGGAGCGTGCGTAATTGCAATAGGCGCCAATTCGAATAAAGTGATTGAGAAGAGTACATTTTCATTAACTTATGTTGTTTTAATAATCATTATTTCATTTTGTTCTGAAGTTGTTGTAGAGCAACAAGGTTAAAATATATAAGCACGATTAGAATATAATGTTATTACAAACAAAATCAATAGGTATTGAAGCAAGTATGAAGCATGACAAAAATCTATATTGTTCTCTTTTGATAGAAAAGTAGACAAACGATTTGTGGAAAATAACTAGAGGACGAAGCAGAAACGAAAGAGTGTAGAAAGAAAGCGCAAAAAAGAAAATGCGGTTTAGTGCGACAGCGAACTGCAATGCGAAATACGAGCAGAAAAATCTAGCTTTTTTCTTTGCTCTCCCTCATTCTTTCTACCAATTTCTCGCATTTTTGTTATTCGTTTATTCGTTGAGTAGGATTTCACCATTTCAACTTTTCTATTTTGTTCAGTTACTATTACCAGTCGCGCCGCATACAGACGGTTCTTAAGGCGAAGAATTTGGTTTGGAAAGATGTGTCACCGGTGAAAGGTTGATTTTCTATTATGAGTAATTCCATATTAGCTATCAAGTTTAGTAAAATTGCGATAGTTGCTGGCGCCCATTTATTTCTCATAATAACATTTTTCTTGAAGAGAATAAAATAAACTTATGTACACATTTTCTTGAAACCTTTTTTGGCGAGAACTTGCAAGTGCAAAGTGTGAATGCCGTTTCAAAGGGAAAAGGAAGAACGGGAGTAGAGGAGGTGAGGAGACTGACCAAGAAGCAAAGCTGCTCAAGACGCGAATGCGATCGTAAAACGAAAGCACGAACTTCTAGTTCGCTCATTCACTCGTTGTTCTTTCTTTTTGAGTGTACAAGCTTATAAAGAAAGGAAAGATGCAGACAAAAAAGAATAAAATCAATATGAAGGAGATGGAAGAGGAAAAAAGTGCTAAGCGAAGCGCAGACTTAGAGAACCAAGTATTTTCTAGATGTGGAACGCGCGCTGCCTCCAGCCCATGCCATTGCAATTTTCTTTTCTTATATTCCTCTCTTATCTTTGACTTCTTTTTAGTTCAATGTTCGTAAGAACGGCGTTTCGTACAGAGTTCCTTATTGCAGCTGCCATCGAACATCGCGGAGGTAGGTTTATCCAGATTTCATTGAACGACATGCAAATTCAAACACGTCGACAATTGATTTCCACAATTTTCACAACATTTCGACATTGTCGCCCTAAGTGCGATCAAAAAAATTATGTCGTATCTTGAGCCTGCGCTTTCATTTTCAGAATGTCTGGTCAACATTACGTTCTGCGATGGAACAACTACCAGACGAACATGACATCGGTGTTTCACCAGCTGCTGCAGAACGAAGCGTTCGTCGATGTGACGCTCGCATGCAACGACTTATCGCTGAAAGCGCACAAAGTAAGCATTGCCCTTGTCCTTTTTCAATTCTCATGCTCGCATACGAACCGTCTGCACTTGTCTCACTCTAGCTTCCTCGCCGGTCGACCCTTTGCAAGCCATGACCCCCCAATGTTTCTTTTGTCTAGCGCAACACCCCTCTGGTTCGAGCCAACTATATAATTTTCTTGGAGCCCCCTGCTCAATTTTTCGTTTGGTAGGTCAGCTTACGAGTTTATATTTCGTTGGCCTGCACAGCGCAGGCAACACACTCCTCTAAGGTATTTAAAATACGCGGGAAATAGTGCCGCCATGCGGGATGTTCGGTTGAACCGTAGAAGGTTGTTTTGTTAAATTCCGGTTATATTTGCTTTGAGAAAGCACATCCATTTACCATTGCCTGTTGAAACCTTGATTACCATTATATGAAACTATTTTTAGTTGACATTTTAGTTTTACAGAAATCTATTAATGTAAAATCATTTATTAATTAACATATTGATTACATTTGCCAACATTTAATTAATAATGGACTTCAAACATTTATAATTTATATGAAATAACAATCGATTTTATTGCAGACTTTTCAATTGGAACTTTATATTGCCTAGCTAGCGAAAATTTAATTAACATATAATATTGATATTACAGGTTTTTAACTAATTTCTTAAATGGATTGTACTAAATTTCAACGACCTAATACTTTACTCAAGTCTGTGAGAGATGTTTGGCATGTTTTATGAATACATCTCGGATCAAACGCTTAAAAAATAGAAAGTGCACAAAACCAGTTTACGACTTATCTTTTGCGTACTCTGCCACGAGACAAGATTTTTGTTTTAGATGTAATTTATAGATTGCACACCATGTACGACGATTAATTGGTTTTTATTTTAGGTGGTGTTGTCCGCATGCTCGTCATTTTTTCAAAAACTACTAATGGAAAATCCGTGCAAGCATCCAACGATTATAATGCCTCAGGACGTATGCTACGCTGATCTGAAGTTTATCATTGAATTTGTGTACAAGGGCGAAATAGACGTGACCCAGGCTCAATTACAGGTGAGATGTACATGTCAGTAGTTAAAATTATACATCTAATTCATATCTCGCGAGTTCAACACTCTTGCCGATACCTTGGAAAATATATTATACGGTTATTGTTTTAAGATTATCTTAGTTTTAATTATATTATTTATGTATTGAGACAAAATTATATAAGATGTATTATAGATATACCAATAATATTGGTGTTTCTGATATTTTGGAAACAATACAAATTTTGTTTTAATTTTTAAACTTGTTGCAATAGTTTACAAATTCATTTAATTTATCATTTTCAGTTATATGTATATTATTTGTACGCGCCAATATCAAGATAATATATTATTAATTAATAAACCATTGAACAGTACAATCTATTTTATTTTATATTCAAAATTATTAAATTACATTGCGGAATAGTCATTATTGCATGATTTGGTGTAACGGCATATACCGTAGTGTATTTACCATTTTGGTAACATTTATATTTGAATCTAGTGAAATTTTGGTTATGACTGGCAGTTTCCGAAAATCAACAATTGTATATTTAATATTAAAATAAAATTAATTTTTTTTTCAATTTAATACCCAATTTTAAATGCGTATGTAATTTAAATTTTTAAATTTCGGGTGGCCAGTCAAAGAAAACTATCGTTAGAAAATTTTTACTATAATTGCTTTCTATGTATCATTTTAAAATTAGCTTAATTGAGCGCCATCTACGGAGTAAAGGCTAAAACGTTTAATATTTTTGCTTAAGAGGGGGCGCTCCATGTACGAAAATCAATACGTTCCTGCCTACAAAACATGTAATTAATATGCTGCAATCGCAGCCCGACTCGGTTGGAGTTGGAGAGGCGAATTGATTAGATGCGCCGACCGTTCCATACACCGCACGCTCGGAGTCGGCCATTGTTAAATTTATGTTTGTTACCGTAGCACTGAAGACTGCTTTAAATGTTGTATTAATTAAATATCATTTGTGGTAAAACGGTGTATTTTTTGATGTTTCATTACACGTATATTCCTATTAACGATAGAAGCATGGATGGAAATTTTTGAATGGTAACGTTATTTTAATTTATATTTCACTTTACTCCAAAATTAAGAATTTTCTTTGCGCGTCGGCTTTGTAACGCGTCAATATTAGAATTTTGTTAAAATTGTTGTCTGACGACTCTGAACGTTTGGTATTTTCCCGACAATAAAAAAATCAATCGTTACACTCTGCGCAGGGTGCGGGCAGATGTTTTTAGAACAGGGAAGAAGCGAGCAGGTTCGAAACCAACGCCTCGTTAAGATATTCTTCGCGAGTTGATCAGAAAATTTTCGTGCTTTTTATCAATTTTTTAATGACGTTATAGTTCATATGAAACACTGGCTTAATACGATAGATATATTTTAATCAAAACATTTCAGTGAACAAAATTTCCGGCCAACTTTAAAGAGAAAATTTTATAACTGCAGTTTATGAAAGGAAAATGTGAAATCGTAAAGTGAAGATTGAATGTAGGTCAAGATTTTACGAACTAAACTGAAATAGTAAAAATAAATGAGTAGAGAGTGTGAAAGAAGGTGTATGAACAAAGTGTTTTTAGGAAACCTTATGTGTTCAAAAATTTTACGGTCGTATATGTCCGAAATTATAACTTTTTCATTCATTTGGAGATAAAACCTAACGAAACCATTTTGCTTTATTTTATTGGATCACCACCAAGTGCCGCAGATTTTGTTTAAATTTTTAGTGTGCGGCGTTTACATTCCGGAAGTTCGGTGAACTTTCCGCGTAGTTTATAAGAATGTGAATACGTGTATGCGCCGCGCAAAAACCCCAATTAAGCCGAAGTAGTAGTGCGTGCGCCGAGCATTTCTCGATCTATCGCAGCTCGCAGCATCCCCGTTGTAGGCTTGGAAAGGGTCCAGTCTTAGTTCGCGCTCAGTGCTGAAGGTCGCCGAGGTCAACGAGTGAGTGCGCAGAGTGCGTGGAGTGCGGGAGTGTACAGCTTGTGCAGCGACGCGTCGGTGCGGTGGGTGCGATGCTTGCTTGCACTTTCATTCGGAAATAGTTTTGGTTGTACGCGGAAGTCACTTTTGAGCTGTGCTAGTTTCCGTGTGGGAGAGAGCGAGCGGATACGCCTGGCTGTGTGGATGTGAGTACGTGGACGCTTCTGTGCATTGCAAGGTTTGCATGTGTGGGCGGATAATCGTGGAAGAGTACGTGAACGGGCATGTGGCGATGCGAACGAAGCGAAAGAGAAACCGGCCGATCAACCTTCGCCGTTTCCCGTTCGTCGGTCGCCACGCACCTCTTCACGGGCAGGTGCATTAGCAACGTCTTTGTTGTGCCCCATGCATTTCTTTCACGTCGTCCGTCCGTCGGGTATGGTGCATTGCTGGTATTTTTTCCGTGCGTCCAAGTAGACCGATTAAGTTCAATAGCAAAATTAATTCGTGCAAAGCATACAGACAATCCGCGTTAATATTTGTCGGCTAATATCTGGTGCATTCGGTTCATTGTTTCTTGGAAAACATTTTTTTTCGTGAGCATCCTCCTTCCGGCCGTTTCTTCTTGAGCGCGTCTACGCTTGCCTTGTTCCGCATCGTATTATAGTCGCTGGCAAAGGCAGAGAGTTTGCGCTCGGTTGCGTATGGCTAAGTTTTTCGCGTTGCTTCCACTCGCAGCACAGACAGTTCCGGGTCTAATCTGGGGGGTTGCCTGGCAAAGCGGCGACTCTGGGGCACGCACTGGGGGAAAGTGATGCGGTGTCTGCTCCAATCAATACGGGTTCAAGGACGCTCCTAACTACGTATCTTCCATTTCCTTACACGCGCTCATTCTCTCTTCACACAATTCGTAATAAACACGCGATGTTTCGATGTTTTTTATTAGTTCCTTCGTTTCATTTTGGTTTTGCATTTGCAATATAAAAACTACGTAAGGAAACGGTTTGCGTCGCGACGCCGCGTAATATCGTGCCGGTTTATTTGTC
Organism: Ecitophya simulans; assembly: GCA_027574965.2. NCBI lineage: Eukaryota > Metazoa > Arthropoda > Insecta > Coleoptera > Staphylinidae > Ecitophya > Ecitophya simulans. The sequence goes on from JAODGE020006955.1 coordinate 27,672, forward strand.
ATCCTACAGTTTTATAGATTTATTTCGCCGCTGGTCGATGACTGAAAATTCAATTACCATTACAGTCGCTCCTGAAAACGGCAGACCAATTAAAAATCAAGGGGCTCTGCGATACGCCTGACGAGCAAGTGTACATTGGCAACACATCGGGTCCGACCGCCAGTGGTGAATTTCCCAAGTTTCGACGTCTATCTTCGCCTAAACATCGTACGGAGTATTTTGACAACAAAAAATCGAAAAGCAAGAAGAACGATAAAATCGCCGTCCCCAAGGAACCAGATGCTGGTTCTTTTGCAACAACTACGACTATCACTACTGCCAATGATGACGACTTACAATTGCGAGCTGACCAGGCTAAAGAAGATGACAAAATATTGATTGCAAGAGATGATGATAAGGGAAGGAAACGATTGAACGCGGAACAGAACATCCTTAACATGAGCAGTAATGCTCTGTTGACTGGTCAAGTAAGTGCAACTTTCCACTCTGATTGTGAATCAAACAGCTACGATTTATTCCCGCGAATGTTTTAGTTGCTATTTTCGCAATTTGGTGTGGATAATGAAGATTTTTCACCGGATCCACCGGCTCCTATGGCTATTCCCGTTGGCCACGTTGAAATGCAGGAACATTCACCAACAAGAACCTTATTAACAAACTCATCATTACATCGGACCGATTTATCACGTGAGAATTGTTAAGTCGTCTTCAATACAGTATCATACTTATCAAATATTTTAGATACCCACATCAAACATCCAGAAATCAAACGTGAAATAAAGTTTGAAACACTTCAATCCTCGTACACGGCAGAATCTCTCCTAGATATTGATAGTCACATGTCTGCGCATTCGATGGATAGTCACGACGGACAAGATCCAAGCAGTCACACGACGATGATGATAACACCAGAGTTAACCAGTTTAATGCCGCTCGGTACTGTCAGCGATCACAGTACGAAATCAAACGGGCATTCCGATCATTCCAGTAGTTCAAGACAGGGCAGTGGACCGAAAACGTGGACACAAGAAGATATGGAACGGGCCTTGGATGCTCTCAGGAATCATAATATGAGTTTGACTAAGGTAAAAATTATTAAGTAGATTTTTTGAGACGGCTTTATTTGAAATGTTTTTAGGCGTCTTCTACCTATGGTATCCCCTCAACGACTCTATGGCAACGAGCCCATCGCCTTGGCATCGATACGCCAAAAAAGGAGGGACCCACAAAATCTTGGACAGAAGAAAGCTTGAATTGTGCGCTAGAAGCATTGCGAACAGGGACTATCTCTGCTAATAAAGCAAGCAAAGCCTATGGAATACCATCTAGTACTTTATACAAAATAGCGAGACGCGAAGGCATTCGATTGGCAGCCCCTTTCAATGCCGCTCCGACGACATGGACTCCTGGCGATTTAGAGAAAGCGCTGGAGTCGATACGTTCCGGACAAACATCAGTTCAAAGGGCTAGCACTGAGTATGGCATTCCAACTGGGACATTATATGGAAGATGTAAGCGTGAGGGAATTGAGTTGTCGCGATCGAATCCAACACCTTGGTCGGAGGATGCGATGGGCGAAGCATTGGAAGCAGTGCGACTAGGCCACATGTCAATCAATCAAGCAGCGATTCACTACAATCTTCCTTATTCCTCATTGTATGGTCGATTCAAGCGGGGTGCTAAATATGATTCGGACTCGTCAGATCTCAACGTGGACTCACATTCACAACACGATGGGCAACCAATGATGCTAGACTATTCAAACTCCCATAATTCACAAGTACAATATCACAATCATACTAATAGCTGAAAAAAATCACATTAGTATTTTGTGTAATGATCTTATCATCGACTTATTCTAGGTTTATTTAATTTAGATTATTTTAACTTATTAAAAATACTTAACAAGCAGAACGCCATTTACGTGCAAGCCATTCATGTCTATGATAGTGCAATGCGTCCCAATGTGATATATTTTTCAGGGACTTGGCATGGATGGTAAGCATCATAAGTATGCAGCTATTTTACTTTTTCTTTATTGGGTGATACAAATGATCTTAAATAATGAACAATATAAGTATTATAATTTAACCCGATTGCTCTACATTACTATACTTTTAATTTGTTTTAATTTGTGATGATATTGTAAGCGGTAACTTGCCAGTATGGCGATCACAAATAGATTGTATAATAGAAAGATGAACGGTAATGCAAAACGTTGTATTCTAAGTAATTTTAAGAATAAATGAATTATGTAGAATTTATTAAAAGTAAATATAGTGCAATATTATTGCAGTAAAATTATCAGTATGATGTTTATATTGGTAAGGCTATTGATTTTTAGTTGTTTCGTGCAGTTATTGTAATCTCAGTATTTGGAAGGACACAAATTGGTGTTAAAATTGTAATGTGCCTAATATCGAGAACTTTGTGTAATACACTTAATATGCCGTATCTGTAACATTGTATGCATGATGATTGCATTATAATGAAATGCTGAAGTAATACACAAACTACTTGTCTTGATAATACGAACTGAAATCGGCGTTTGTTGATATTCACTTCATTTGTAATATTTATTTGTTTATTTTTTCCTTCATGTTATAACTGTTTTGTTACTATTCTTGAAATAAAAAATACAGAGCATAACTGGGCGGTTTAATGATCTAAGATTATTTCGTTTTAATATATGTTTTAGCTTCGAGCCGAACATGAATAGAGAATGATTGGCGCTTTGCACGTTTTTTCGACGTACTCGCATAGAACCATCCTGCCACTTTCGACTTATAAAATAATAGTAATAATTAGAACGCTATAGCATATAGCCTAGGACAGATAGCTTGCAACGCGTGAACAGGGAGCTGGCAGGTGAATGTTTATAATCTGAGAGTTCCAGTCTCTCCCAAGGTTCGCTCGCTACTCGTTACAGTGCGTATTTATATGGTGGAGCTGATAAAAATGCCGTATATCCAATGTATCGTAGATGTTCGGCATTACAGTATTGACAAATATACTGCCCCACGATGAAGCATGACTGGGTTATTTCAAGTAAACAGTCAACTAAAACTGGAATTTTTACTAAGATTTCATCGGTCTACACTAGTCAACGATCGTTTTCAAACACATCAACCAACACAAAAAAATGAAATTTCAATAGAGAGATGATTGCAACGGTTACCTCCTCCTAACAAGTAATGTCACAGTACGACTGGACCATCTTCAAGTACTTATTGTTACCTCTTCTGGACATACTAATTGTAAGTTTCAACAGAGTTCAACTGGGGTTCACATTCACAATATAATCATCTCTAAACACTACAATTCATACATTTGATTACAATATGCTACCAAAAATTTCCAGCAGTAAACAGCTAGTGGTGACTTAAAATGTATTCGTTTAAACCGTGGGTCTAGAATAGTTGCCTTTGCCAAATGTACATTTCTTTCTAATGGTTCTAACTTAGCAGTAACAAAATTTGACAGGATCGTTTGAACAAGAGCGCCTAGCTCTGTACTTTTTTACCAGCCCTTTTTGGAGTAGGTTTGCGATTGAAATCACTAAACTAGCAGTAATGTGACGATTGCCACTAAACTCCTGTGTGGCTTCCTTAAATGGAGTTAGCAATGTTATGAAGTCTCACACAACATTTAAATCGGATGCGGTGATCATATTACGCGTAATACGTCTTTTCGTCAAAATCTTAGGTATAATAGCTGATAAAATATTATATCTTGTTAACATGTCAAGACATGAATTACAACTTTAACTCACTGATTGTAAACAAAAGCAACTTAAGTTAGATACAGGAACATGAAACCAGTTAAAATACAACAATGCACATTTGCAATAAAAGCAAAAACCGAAAATCCTTACAGAATATGGAATGAAAATGAACACAGCCAAGACAAAGATAATGATAACCCCAAATGAAGTAAAAACAGAAATCAAAATAGGCAATGACACACTCAACAAGTAGAACAATACCAATATTTAGGAACAATAATACATAGAACTGGACACGAAAACGCAAATATTAATAACAGAATGATTAGCAGCAATAAGCTGTATTATTACTATTACTGTATTATTACTGTACTAGAGTATCCTTTAAATTGATAATGTTAAATAATTAAATAAAGATAAGTAAAATATAGTAATTTGATAATAAAAATACCTTCAAAACTTGCACTATCCAATATGTCCATACAGTAATTTCATAGAAATTAGTCTAAAAAATAGGTATTATTGAACATTAAGTATATCAATATTTATATTTTTAATTATTTTTTCTTGATAATTTATTGAGTAGTAATGAATTAGATGAAAGCCAACATAAATAAGACACTTACACCTGCATCAGCATTTGATTTAGTCAACTCAATTTAATCTGGTTCATCATTGGCACAAATAGTAGAAGTAATAGACATTGTAGGTAAACTGGTTCTTTGTTTTATAGCCGTTGTTGAATTATTATTAATTCCAATAGTTTTGTGTTCTGACCACCCGAATAATGCTGGACGTGGTCGGTGTGTGCAAAATTAGCAGAACGCTTAAGAGGTTATACATATTGTAGGCGCGAAATAAGATCTCCCTGCACTGAGGGTACTTAAACATGAATTTCTGCGATTGATAATTTATACTATTATCTTTTTTAATAATCTGGAGATTTGTTCAATCTTTTGAAACTGTGCGCGTGTGCGGTGGTGTACATGAGGGATGAGGGTGTACAGATATTAACGTGGGAACTTTTATTATAATACACTCTCAGCATTATATATTCTTTGCTTATATGTAAGTCGTGTTTTAACGGTTAAAACAGGTGAACGGAATTCTCGTAAATAAGTATATTTTTTATTAAATATTTGATGGAAAAAATATAGATTTTTGAAAATATCGTATAAAAATATTTTGTTAAACGTAAAATATCGATATATCGATATATCGATATATTTTTGACGTGCCTGGAACTGAATCGGGCAATCCAAAGACTATTAATGTTTGTTAGGGACGCTACCGTTTGACTAAGTGTTTACGCTACTTATTGCCAAAAATTTTAGTTTACTGATATATTTTGTTTATGTATGGTGAGTTGAGATTAAATTACATATAATAGAAGTGCTTAAACATAAATCGTGAGTGAACGTTTTCAGCGTTAATAATACAGTTATCATGATGTTTTAGCTATCTGCATTAAAGCAAAATGTCTCAAGCAAAAAATATGCCCAAAGATGGGCAAGTAATTATGGCAATTATGAAAGAGATGGGTATTACAGAATATGAACCACGAACAATTATCCAGCTTACAGAATTTGTGTATCGATATGGCTCAACTATTCTGGAAGAAGCTCGACAATTTGCAAACAATTCTAACAAAAGAACCCTTGAACTGGATCATGTGAAACTGGCCCTACAATTGCAGAATGAAAGCACCTTTACGATGCCTCCTCCCAGAGAAGTTGCAATTGAAGTAGCAAGAAATAAAAATAACATGCCGCTCCCACTCATTAAACCACCATGTGGATTAAGGCTACCACCAGATCGTCATTGTTTATCATCTCCAAACTATTTGCTAAAAACAAATATTAAGAAAACTAAGGCAAACTTTAATTCAAAGGGGAATGTAATGAAGCGTGCAAACATTGGTATTGGCAAACAAACTGTAAACATACCAAAAGCATCTGGAAAAGTTTCCAATGCTAGTCTGCAGTCACAAAAAACTGTACTGAAGCCAAAAATTCAAATAACTCAAAATATACAAACATCGAAAAATCTGTCTAATAATGGAGTGAGTGAATTGAAAAGAAAGAGGGAAGATGAGGAGGAAATGTAGAGATTTTCAGTTCAGATTATCAAATGATGTCATGCCTATTTTATTTTATAATAGTTTAATAGTTTACAAAAATTAATTTTAATACTTTGTCACATATTTCTTTTAAATATATAATACAATAATAATTTTTTTTGTAATCGTTTCAAAATTTTATTAACCAATTGGTTTGAGAATATATCAAGGAATCTTTAAGAGGCACTGCTTTAGAGTGCATTGATTATTTTAATTAGCTATGTTTCACTGGCAATACATTTTAATTTGTACATCACCTGAACAAAGTTACAAAGAGAAAAGTTATTTAAGAAAATAATGAATCTGAAATTGATTATTGTCATTGTTATATGAATGCCTAAATTTTGTTTCCATTTCAACTAAAATTAATTCAACTTTAAAATTAATTGTTTAAAATAGAATCGATAAAGGTAAATGGTAATGAACACCTCTGGAGTGTTAAGTCATAACCATTGTTAACTTTAATTTATTTTAAAAGCTTGATGTTTAACAAGCAACTAATGCAACTAAACTAAATTTTACAACATTGAATAGTAATAGTACTAATTTCTAATACATGTGGAGTTCCTGTCTAACTGGTACTTCTTAGATTCCAAAAACCAAAAAAAAAGTAAAATTAATTAGCTAACATGGTAATACCGCTTACAATATCGTCGCACAATATCAGATTCTTACAAGACATCTTCACGTGAAATTTTTTTTCTCTTTGTTTTAAGATTATATATAAGAGGCTTGTTTTGCATCACGTGCTATCTCGTAATTGTTTTATTGTTAATAATTGTTGTAGTTGCATACTTCCACAGGAAGACCGGTATCTTATCAACAAGTGAGTGCGAAAGAGGTCTAGATTAAATGCGTGAAAAAGAGTCGACGTAAGTCAGTTAAATCTGAGTTACTCGTGCTCTCGAACTGCAAATACTATTTTACTCGCTCTAATCATGATGCTTTCTCACGCGCTCTCCCGCAAAATGCAAGTACATTCTATAATTTTCAACAACAATGCAATGACGAAATTACACGAGATACCTTGCAGAGCTCAGACCCATGATCTCAAAAGGCTACAAGGTGAAATATCTTGAACTCCCCTTGTTAGTAAATTGGGGCGAGCTAGTGTAACCAGAAAGTATATGCATTAACGACGAATAATACTTTAGCAGTTTCGTGTTGATACCTGTTTATGGGTGTGCAACACCTTGACGAAGTTTTGTATTATTTTTATGAAATTCTGAACTTGTCGGAAATAGTATATGTTACAGGGTTGGCAGTATAATGTACAATGGGGCGGTATTATTTTAACTTTAGCAGAACATTTTCATTTTGCATGTTTGAGTTTGTCATGCTCAAGTAATTAAATATTAATATCAATTAATATTACATTAAACAATTATTTGGTTTTATAAGAACAGATGCTCATATAGACTGGTCACTTTTGCCATATGAGGCTGATTTGGATATAGGCGCAAAATTTAAATGTATGACTACTTTTATTTGCTTTTCTAAAACGTACTTATTTTTATATGACAAACATTTATTCTGATGTTTTTAGATTTAATGCAAACGTTGGTGGAATACAAGTTTAACATTTCACCTTAATTTTAACTTATTGTTAGCTCTAACCGTACTATATAATTTTTTTATACTTTATTGCAAAACATTACTTTTTTTAAAGTGCGAGATTATTCAAGCTCGCCTCTTTTATTTTGAACTGAAGTTAAACTGGAATTATGTCATGTTTCGTACAGATTCCCTCCGGAAAATTGAGCATAATTATCAATTAATGCATTTAAATTTTGTTGAATATCCCTGCTGACGCATACTTTTTCAATGCCACATGCCTCAATGCCACAATGCCACATGCCTTCAGATCAATTAAAGCATGCACAAAACCAAACGCTGGTCCAAGCAACATTTTCTTGCAGTTTGCGCATCCACCAACTCAGTAAAACTTCAGTAAATGAGCCTGGTGACTTTAAAAGTACTGTAACAAATCCTGAAGTTGAAACATACTCAAGTGAAGGATTGGACTTCATCGCTAATGTCTAAAAACGCTTCAATAAGTTCTTTTAACTGTTTTATGAACTTATGTCACAGCTATAAAACAATCAAAAATATTCTCAATTGATTAATATTATTCATACTGTAGATGTACAGTAATATAATAAAATAAATGGGTATCAAATGTATAATTGAAGGATGCAAGTTGAAACCAAGTGATGAAATTATATTTCATGTGCTACCCAAAGATTTAGAGGTACGTTATAATCACTTAAAAATCTATATAGTTGTGTAAACAGTTATTAGTTATTTGTCAATAGTGTTGTAATTTATGGATCCATACCATTGGTAAAGATGACATCCTTTTAGATAAACGAAGGCTACATTATGTGTGTGACATTCATTTTTCATCAAAACAAAATATATGTTTTAATCACAATAAATCTAATTTAAGAGTAGATGCTTATCCAGACATTTATATCAATAATCAAGGTTTGTATTTGACTTTATATGAATTATTGTACATCTATTATGGATTGCATATAAAACATTTTAGCAATTTTAGCATTTTAGCATTTTAGCATTTTGGAAGTTCCCGCCAATGTGTTATCTGATAATTCCACTAATAGTGACAGAATCTGACTTGTCTCATCCGCAGGGCTATATTTTTTTACTGAGAGGGATCGGTAGATGCGCAATTGCAAGAAAATGTTGCTTGGACCAGTGTTTGGTTTTGCGCATGCTTTAATTGATCTGAAGGCATATGGGCCAAAATGCCTGTTGAGACCAAATACTGCGTTTGTCAACATTTGTAGTAAATATATAGACATTTGCAACTTTTACGTTTAAAAACGAAATTGAAATGCATTGATTGAATATTATGCCAATTTTTCGGAATGGGTTCAAAATATGACATAAAAACTATGTTCCAGTCCCAATTAATATTATTTTTTAAATATGTGGACACGTAACGTTAATTTAATTGTAAGCGGAAGAAGTACACGCATTAATATGGCGCAATAATATATACTCTATAAACATGAATGCTAAAAAAATTTACTTCAAATCAAAATGTAAAAAAAAGTAGCGAGCTTGAAAAATCTCGAACTTTAAAAAAAGTTGTTTTGTAATAAATTGTTAAATATAAAATAGATTACGGTTAAGTTAAGTTAAAATTAAGGTAAAATGTTAAAATTGTTTTCGACAAACGGTTGCATTAAATTTAAAAACATCAGAATAAATGTTTGTCATACAAAATTAAGTACGTTTTAGAAAAGAAAATCAAAGTAGTCATGCATTTAAATTTTGCGCCAATATAGATGCTACCGCCATAAGTGGTATTAACTGGAACTATACTTTCCATATCAGCCTCAGATGGCAAAAGTGATCAGTCCATATTAGTCCGACTCTGCTCTTGAAAGACGATGACTCTTTATTAATACGTAGAAGAAGTCACACGACGTTTAAGAAGGATATATAAGCCAAAGAAAAAATAGATATAATATAGAAGAAGTAATAATTACAATCAGTGTTTTTCTTTATTACCAAGTCAATCTAATTTCGACTGAATAACCAAGTCCAATGGGTTATGGGTCCAGTGCACGCAAAGAATTGGCAAAATTGTGAAAAAAACATAAAAGAGAGAGAAAAGAAAGGTTGGATAGAACTGTTGAGTTTTTGAAAACCAATAACGTTGCTTAGATGCTAACTATTCTATAAATGTGAAAGAATAGCTAGAAAATAATAATCGCATGAAAAAATATGAGTAAAATTCTCTATTAGTTATTGATATTTGAAGTGGTTTTTACGAATAGTTAAAGTAAACTAAAGATAAATAGTTGGCATAAAAGAGTTTGTTATGACTCCACCACCTAGGTAGGCTCATATGCACCACTATTCTAGACATATCTAGAACTCTGCTATATATTGGTCACATTACACGATACGCCTAAGTGCTGCGCCTGATCTACGCCATTGTCCGCGCGGCCCTACTCATAGAATAAACAAAACACTTCCATCTTGAGTCGATACCCGAACATCTCGTCATTTTGCAACCCACCTACGGAAACCAACGCCGCCACCTCACATATCTGGTGTCAGAAGTGCCTGCAAGTTGAAGTTAAATTCAGTCGTGAAATTTGCTGTTAGACTAAAAGCTGACAACGGGCGACATTTTTTCCTAAACTCTGCAAGAATCCATCATCGCGACAAGCCAGTCCATCTGAAGTTACAACGGTGCCTGTTCTTTAATACTGGGGTAAGCGGATGAATCTAATAATGTGCATGTAGCGGTTGCTCATTTGTTTGGTATGGTTTTGACTCGATCAGAATTAAAGAACAGCTATAAACTTACGGAAACTAAAAATATCTTACAAAACGACTCAACAACAATCGTAAACATAAATTTAGCCAATTCCGATTACTCTAATTCCGTAAATTCAGAAAAATTACATCAATTCAGTTCAAAACAAAATATTAATAATTCAATAGATTCAAATAAAAACCTAAAAATGTGTTCGATTGCTGACCTCAGAAGCATGTTGCCGGATAAATTCGATGGAAATAAACCTAATTTGTCCAATTTTCTCCAAGATTGCGAATACGCAGTAAACTTGGCCACAAAAGAACAAATAAAAATAATTTTACCAATGATTATTACTAGACTTAAAGATAAAGCTAGGATGCAAATTCGAGGTAGAACAGTAGACAATTGGGAGGAACTTAAAAGATATTAATAAGCGCATTCGGTGAAGATTGCAATAGTTCGCAATTATTAGAGGAACTCAACACTCTAAGACAAAA
>JAODGE020006959.1:0-11267 GCA_027574965.2 Ecitophya simulans
GCTAGTTTAATTGGATTTGTAATTTTTGCAATTTTTTGAAAAAGAGAGAAGAGGTACCTCTTCTCACATTTGCCAAAAATCGAATGCAATGTTAAATTAGCGGAACATTATCTCAACTAATATAAACTCTAGACAAAATTGCTTAGTACCATTTGAATCTACGTTCAAATCTGCGTCGATTAAGCTAGTTTAATTGGATTTTTATATTTTGTCATTTTTTGAAAAAGAGAGAAGGGGTACCTCTTCTCTCATTTGCCAAAAATCGAATCCAATGTTAAATTAGCGGAACATTATCTCAACTAATATTAACTCTAGACAAAATGGCTTAGTACCACTACAATCTACATTCAATTCTGCGTCGATTAAGCTAGTTTAATTGGATTTTTATATTTTGCCATTTTTTGAAAAAGTGAGAAGAGGTACCTCTTCTCTCATTTGCCAAAAATCGAATCCAATGTTAAATTAGCCGAACATTATCTCAACTAATATTTACGTTTAATTCTACGTTTAATTCTGCGTATATTTAGCTAATTTACTTTGATTTGTATTTTGTGCAATTTCTGGCGAAAATGCATATTTGCTAAATATCGAACGTAATGTTAATGTTATTCAACAATATCTAAAAAAATATTAACACTAAACAAAATTGCTCAGTATTATTTAAATTTGCGTTCAATTATTTGTCTATTGAATTAATTTTATTTGATTTTTATTGTTGGCTATTTGTGGTAAACTCGTAGACAACATCTCATTTCCTATTTTTACCGGGCGCAGGACAAGAAACAGAACGCCGTTGATCGAATGACCTAGGGCAACATCGACAGCGAGTTTAATTTCGCGCTTCCGATGACTGCCAAAGATTCCATAACTGAACTTGGACCGAATTGTCGCGGGTTAACAGTTTTCGGTAGTGCGTCGGGTCGCGGGTTTAGTGTGTGTTTTACGCCGTTTTATGACACGTTTTGGTACGTTTACGCGCTCGTAAAGTCGTTTTATTGTGGCGATTATTATTATCGAAAGTTAACACACTTCCAACGGCGAAAAAAAAAACAACATCAACAACAAACGCTTCGAGTACCTGGTAGTTTTATAGCTGCTTGCGTAACTGTTCGATGACAATGTTCGTCGCATTCTCGAACGAACGCCGAAACGCTTAAAAACCCACAGTAACTCACCATTATTCTCGTTGCTCCGCCGCCGCCGCCGCCGTCAAACTGCAACAAGGAAATAGATATTAGACGTTTCTCGGATGTCCAATGTGGAAAAACTGTCGGCAAACTTCGCGTGCTCATCTCGGCAGCTGCGACGTCCATGTTTTTTTTTAACGCCCGGCTAATAATAAGCACCACGCGGTCGAAAACGTGCGCGAACGCGACGAAGGCGCTCGGCTCGAGTTTATTCTCGGGCGTTTTCGTCCGGGCGTCGTCGCAACATCTAAAAATAAAAAGCAGCCGCGTCGCTTGGTCGGGGCGCTGGCGCTGGCGAGTGCATTGGCCAGGATGTGTCGTCCGTGCGTCCTCCGACTGCAGACAGACGGAAATTCGCGCGAATTCCGCATTAATTCACTCCGTCGTTTTTCCGCCCGACGATCGTTCGGACGTTTGATGCAATGCGTCGTCGTTTTGGCCGAGCAAACCGGGCAGTCGGACGTCTGACATAACCCGAACGCTCCGCCGACCGTGCTCGGAATGGTCTTCTTCTAATACCTCGCTCCCGATTAAACAAGCCGTTCCAACAGCTGAAATGCAACGATCAGCATCCGCATCGTCCACCGCATTGTTCTTGTTCGCCCGGTGCGGCGCCGTTGGATGCAGAAATGTCAAGGAGTCCGTCGAGCCGGCATCGGTAACGCGCCGTGGAAACAGTTAGTTCGAGATAAAGCGCCGGTTTATGGCGACAATAAATGCAGAAACCCTTAAAAGGAGCGCGCGACAAAGAGTTGCGCAATTCTAATGCACACATCCATCGATTCCACAAACGGACGAGGTCCCACGGCCGCACAAAGCAGCGTGACGGAACGGTCGGTTTTCTTCGGCTTCGGTGTTGTTGTTGTTGTTGTTTTTTTATTTTGCTTCCTCGTCTCCGACATCGAATCAAGGATTGCTTCGCCGCTCGCGTTGCATCGACGCCGAGAGGGTTTATTTACGACGCGACGCCGCCGATCGCTTCTGCGGACGAATCTGACGGAGTCGGACGGAGTCCGCAGTCCCAGAGACGTCGCTTCGGTTCCGGGGGCCGCACGAAACGTCATCTCGTCCGGCATCATATTTTCTCTCGCATTGTTCTCGCCGGCGTTGTTTGGCTCGCGCAGCGCGTGACTTCCGACCCGGGCGAGTTTCGCCCTGCCATATTCATAAGACGGCCGGCGAGCGAACGAGCGACCGACTTTATCGCTTTATTATGCGGGCAATCTTCCGCAACGCCGCGCGCGCGCACATTTTCAGAGCGCACCGCGCGGTAATTAGCAAATTTGATAATTTACCCTTTCCGGCGGGGCAAATAGCCGGTCAGAGCGACGCGCCCTTGGGAGGGCACGTTAAAAATATGCGCAATTTTGCGCAAACGGCGCGGCGAAGAACAATCACGCATGCGAGATGCGTCCGCGTCCGGAGCCGCAATTATAAACGAAATTATAATTTAGCTAAAACGTGGGAGTTTTTAATTACAGAATACGGACAAATGCCTTGCGACTGGTCGACCTGTTTGCCATCCGAACAATAAAACCAAACGGAGACGCGACGCGCTCGCATAAATTAGGCGTCAAATGGCGCAGTTTACCGGTGGACTGGTTGGTCGCACTAAAAATTACAAAAAACTTCGATTAATTGTTACCAATTCCCGCACATATTTATGAAGCGCTCGCCGACTAATAATTGGCGCGCGTTCATGATGCCGCCCTAATTAGTAATTGCGACGCGTCGCGCTCGACGTGCGCTTTTTCGACCGGCGTAATGGAAACAAACAAGCCGTCCGAGACATGTTGTTATTCATTAGCGTCTGGGGCGTGATTGCTTCGAACATAGACACCGGTCGCGTATTTCATACGCAAACAAACGGCGGATTCGCGCGATTCGTCGATTCGAAGGGCGAACGCGCCTAATTGCGCAGATCAACAAATAACGAGTTTCAGTTCGACATCAAACCTTGCAGCTTCGCCGCAATAAATCACGTCGTGTCGTTCGTAGCATAACATCCACGACGTGTTTACTCTTCGACGATTGGTCGAGCTTACAAGAGCGAAAACAACAACGGCGATTATTAATTTAACAGTTGCTCAGGACGCACAAACAAACATTGCGAGCATTACGAGCACGACGAGCTATCGAACGCATTATGAACAGCATTGATTGATTTATAGGCGTCTAGTGTTGTGGCACTATTGCAGCGATAAATAAATCAATTGGTTTTTACGATAATGCGACCGTTGATCCTGCGCCGCGGCGACGGAAAGTGCGTTTTGTCGTTTTTGCGTTCGGGTGCGATTTTCGCGCGGAAAAGACTAATTAAAAATATCACTCGCGGAATGTGCGCACGGCGCCGGAATTTCGTTAAGTCATTGACGAGCGCGGCGAAAAAGCCGACTCGGAATGGATAAATTTTATTATGTGATATTTTTCATGTTGCCCCAGTCATGCTTTTGCTTTATTTCTTTTATGGCGTTGTTTAGCGTTCGTTTACGAGCGGTTTTACATTTGTACGGCCGTTTAAAGACTTCATACGTCGAACGCGTTGAATTTCCTCTGTTTATTGCTACCTGCGTTACGTTTTTTTACACATTTACACACATTTTTCGTTTTTGTTTTTCATAACGCATGCGAATTGCAATAACATCGCGAAATTGTTTAAACTCGACGTCGTCGAGGATGTGTAATTTACAAGTTTTCGAAGTCTGGAGTTCAGGGGTGGGTAACAATGCGATTCGAGTCCCGAGTCACGTCTGAGCCGGCGTTAGCTTTTGTTTAATGCAGAAGAAAAATAAGATCGGAACCCTTGCAGAGATGGGAAAATAATCTGTCCCGTTGGGAGCGCAAAAGTGCTTTCCGCACCCTCGAGCGCAAAAGGTGGAAGGCGCGCACGATGTTATTAGGGTCGCGCAAACAGACGCGAAGGTAAATTGCAGATTAATAAGGACGTGGGCGACTCGGAAATATCAGCGGCTGCGTAAATGAAAAGCGACGAAACGCGCAAAACATCGCGACGTGAAAGATTAGCTGGCGCGCGCATATTTTCGGGTTTTGCGGCGACGGTAACGAAAATTGGATGGTCGCGCGACTCGTGGCACTACCTGGCTTTGGGGGTCAAGGGGGGCGGCAATGTTTGCCGCTCGTCAGAAGGCAAGCCAAATAAATCCGGATTCAATTTGCGTGCTGCCGATACGCGTTATGCGCTTGCGTTGATGGAAATCGGCCGAGCGCGCGAAAGATGAAGAAGATTGAGCGCGGGCGCGCACAAAAGATGAAATGGAACGCGAGGAACGCGTCCCGCCGAAACGGCGAACGGAAAATTGGAAAAGTTTCCGCTTTGCGGGAGGCGGGCGGCGGCACCGCCGTCGCCGATGGAAACTGCATGCCAGTCATAGCGAAAAAAAAATGAAGAGAAAAAAAAACAACACGCACACGCTCGCGCGCGGATATTCGCAAATGGAATGGCGCTACGTGGGAATTCTATGAATTCTATGCATTTTCTAGCAGGCGGGCGGCGAAATAATAAAAGCCCCAGCCAGAAATTGGAAAGGTGCGGGCGCGGGCAGACGAAACTTTTCATCTCGCGAATGCGGACTTCGGGATCCATTTCGAAATTGCCGAACTTCGCGCACGAAAACCCCGTCCGCTCGTCGCGGCCTTGAACTGAACTCGCGCAAACGCAATCTGCGCCGTTAAACGCATAAATCCGCGCCGGTTTCATCTCGGCGTCCGTCGCGCCATCGACAGCGAACGCGTGTATGTAAATACGCCGGTTATTGATCGGCACCGGAACGTCTCAATTGCGATGGCGGCACGCGTCTATTTTCGAAACTCGAACGCCACGCAGAAATAAATCACGCATTCATTCCCACGTGAACGACCAGAGCGGGCCGTCAACATAATCTTAAGCGATCGAAATTCGTGCGATGAAGAACGACTCGCAGTCGCGGCCCGACGCACGCAGCGCGTCATTACCAAGTCTAATTACGAGCACCGCTCGAAGTGGTTTGCGCGGCAAATGAATGTCAATACGAGTCGGCGTCGTTTATTCAAATCGCCCGTGGTGTTTTTTTTTTTCGAGAGCGCGAGAGATTAACTCCCGACCAGACGAGAGGAGCGTCGAGCGTTCGCGTCTGCAATATCTTAGCGACTTTATTGAATTCGAACGACGCGCGCAACTGAAATCGACGCCGCTGGAATTAAATTCCACGTAATTGGCGCGTTCGCCTCCGACGCGCGCGCGTTTTCATAATTCGTTATACTTCATCGGCTCGTTGCCGCCATCTTGCCTGCTTCGGGGCCTTCATAAACTCGCCGAGCGAATGCCGGAACGTCGGCGGCGCATAATTGCGAAAGAAACAACAACCATTCGCCGACGCGCGACGCCGACGCGAATAAACTGCTTTCTTCACTGCCGAGATAACGCCGATTATTTGTGGCGTCGCTCCTGGACGCTTATCGCTTATCGGGGCTGAAGCGCGCTGAAATTCCGTCGGCCGGCGTTATTTAATTAAGTCCCGCGAGTTAATTCGCGCAATTTATGCGATGCGTGCGAGCACCTGCTCGACGCGCACGCCTTGCAACAGCGCTAGCATCGTGGCGAAGCAAGGATTTAATCCCCGGCACGAAAAATGCACGCTCGTTTCATAACCGACGCGTGTTCGGCATGCTGAACGTACCGAAACAAAAAGGTCGCGCGCCCACGCGCGCGGCGTTCGCTTATAATTTGAACAGAAAGTTAATTGCACGAAGGGCCCGCGCCACGTTCGCCACGTCCTTTGCAAATTGGGCGCGGGAATTTACGCCGACCGAAACGCGGACGAAGGCGTAAACCGGTTGATTTAAACACAAACGTCCGACGCGGCTCTCGAGAAATTATCGCACTCGAAATATCTTACGCAACGCTTGGGCGTGTCCGAATAAGGCGAAAAGCGCACGAAATGGGAAATATGTCGATCGTAAAACGCTTGATATATTTCGCGTTTACAGTTAAATCGCGCGGCGCGATTTGCATACGCGTCTAATTGCGACACCTGCTGACGTAACGCATCCGTGACGGCGTTGTCCTTGAAATGCGCCCCGATTGCCGGGCGCCGCTGGGCAAATATCGAGCGGCGCGCGTGCGGTGTATTGATGCGTTGCGCACGCACCTCGATCGCGTCCGCCGCCCCCGCAACTCGACTATTTCATGCGATCGCCGCCAGACGAGGTCGTAGAGGTAAACAGCGCGCCACACGTGGAATGGGCCACGAGTCGGGTGGGGCCGTTCAAACAAAGATGGGGTCGGTCGCATGATGGCGATCGCGGCGCAATGCAAATACGCAACGTCGACGCAAAACGCCGAAATACGCAAGATAGCAGCACTTGGCGGAGCACGACGATCGACGGCAAATTAAAACGGGACTTTGATCGAAGTTTCGCGAACAGCGTACGGTTTAATGTTATCGACGGCGGCGCGGACCTTCGGCCTCTTGAAGATGATTCATATTTCGTGCGGTCGGGACGAGCGGATTACAAGTTAATCAAAGGAGATTTCGCCGCGCGCAATCTTCCCGGAGAGCGATAAAAGTCGCAAAACCCACAAACCAAAGTCTTACCTCATTATGCGCGCGCATTAATTCAAGATTTGCCGGATTAATCTCGCCGAAACTTTTCTTATTACGCTGGACGTTCGCAAATTTTTCTCCCCCATGGCGATTCACGACAGATTCACCGGAAACACGCGCACGCGCACTCATTTATTAACAAATGTGTAGATCGTTACGAAACGCACTGACAAACCACCGAAGTGCAACTGACGAGCGCATAACCAAAAAAGACGAGCGAATGCATAAAAATCTATCTTCGAAAAAAGGGTGTAATATAACAAGCAAGTGGTAGGTAAGTTCGGTCGCGTTGCGTAACAGCCCCCACTGACTGAGAAGCGCGGGTCCATCGGAAGGCCTCCGAGGTTACTGCGCGCCTATAAAAAGTTGTAAAATTTATATTTATGTTGCGTTTGAATAGTGGTCGCCCGAACTCCTCCGTGACGCAATCCCAGCCAAACCATAGTAAACACACACAAATTAGTTACCCTCGCGTCAGCGGAGGCAATAAAACGCCAGAAAACGCCGTGCTGGTCGACGCCAGTCCGAACACGAAAGCATTGACCTTCTCGATATGATATTCCAGCGAAAGTGCGCGCCACGCGGCGCAATTACGCGACAGGTAAAGGGTTGCTGCGATTACCTGACTTTCGCTTTTCAGTCAAATCGCACCTTGAAGACGCTCGCCGCGTTTAGTCGCCGAAAAACCGCGCTCCAGGGTCAGTCGTGACAACGCTCAATCGGAAAACGCGTCCGCATTCGGCGAGACATCCAAGGACGTGGATACCGACGTGAGTGAGGTGTTTCTGTGCGTTTAATGTCTGTGCAAGGCCGGTCGTTAATGCCGCTAAGTGATTTATTCGACGCGCGACAGTCGTCGAAGAAGTAGGCGACGTTTTCGCCGACGAGATGGGAGCAAGACGCCTAAGTAGATAACTCGCATGAATATTGGAATGATGCGCGTCGTTCGAGCCAGTCGTGCGACTCCCGAAAGAGCAGTCGCATCGAAATGTTGCGCCTCAAAGTTGCATGACCGCGCGCGACACGGCGCGACCTTTGCGATTGCACAAACGCGCCGAGGACCTGCATAAATGTTGCACGCTTCGGTAATGTCAAGAGGCGTCGTCAACGTCGGAGCTAATGATCCGGTCCAGATAAGAATCCACGCAAGGTGAATTCCGTGGGCCGGGGTGCGACCAGACAGCAAAAGAAAGAACAAACATTCGTACATTGGGGAAACGTCGAGAGACGTGAGCGAGAATGTTTTGGTAGGTTGCGCATTTGGTTGATATTGGTACACGAACATTGGGAAAGTTTGCAGGTTGTGCAACAGCTGAAACTCGATGCTGTTTCTTATTTATCCGAAACGGGTGAGCCACGTGTTGGCTTTAATCAAAGTCGAAGCCGCATGGAAACCGAGCGCCGACGAATATACGCGTTTCCATTCGGCTTCAACCAAAAGTTACCATGTTACCATATAGTCAAAAACCGAGAGCGGAGGAAAAAACGCGTAGACCTAACTTTGCGCTGTTTTTCGGACGTTGCGCGATAATTCTTTCTCCCTCCGGAGAGACTCATGGCGACATTGTCGTCGTGTTTGAACGCCGCGCACGTCGTGTGCAATCGTCTCATTCGCGCGCGCGCAATATTTGCGGACGTAATCCACCCACGCGCGGCACCGAACACGTCCACGACGTCGAAACAACGGCGGTCATTAATAATGCCGGCCGGATTGGCTTCGCCGACGAAACGCCACCCCCACCTCCAACGGTATAGATTCCGCATCGGAAACGACCGCTCGTTTACCCTCCTGGCTGTGCCTGTGATCAGACTTTTCCTCGACGGCGACGGTGGACACGTCGAGTGCGCGACTTAATCATCGTCATGCAAAGCGCGCGCTCGCGGACGGCGAGAGGACACGTACCGACTGATGCACGATCTACGAGCACCATCACGCCGGGCGTATCAGCGCGCCGGCGACGACGACGACCGTTTACGGCCAAATGGCGCTCTTCGGCTCGCGCGCCGTGCCGGAGACAATGTTCGTGCGGCACGTTCGAGACCGATCGTGATCAGCGCCGCACGAAGCCGGCGGACGAGTCAAGAGTTACGACGTTAATTTAGCAATTTCCAGGGCAAACGCCAACGTCGCATGCATGTGCAAGGGGCCACCTACGCGAGGACAGGAACGCGCAGCTCGAGGGGCGTTCAGGTTTATCAGCGGAGTTTCTAATTAAAGCGCGCTGACTTTTTCGACACACGCGGTCCGGGCGCGCGGAAAGTTTCCGCGGCGTATGAAATGCATGGAAACACGAGTCAATTTTCCGCGATGCGCAATTCGCATGCGGCGCTCGCTTGCGCGATGGAGACGTCCTTGTATCGTCTGGAGTTTAGCTCGTGCGGACGCCGGCGGGCTAACTTTTGAAGAGCGGGGGACTGAATTGCGCCACTTTACCCTTCCACTCTCAAAGACCGGCATGCAAAACGCGGCGAACTCGCACCGCACAACTCGCATTCTCCATTCCAACAAAGTAATTTCATGAAAAATTGCGCAAAAATGCGACGATACAATGTTGCCGAGCCATTCCAGTACAATTACGTTCGGTATCGCTAATAGCATCCAATTAAGCAAATCGATATATTCATTTCTCAGCGGGATCACTTTGGTATTCAAGTAATCTCTAGACGCGATTAGCTGCGCAGCGGCATAATTTCGATATCGCGCGGTCGGCGCGTAAATTTCACGAACACGAACGTCCGAGCGACGCGAATGTGCGCAGCACTCTTCGCGAGATAGACAAGGCCGGCAGCATTGGCGTCAGCGGCAGGTCGGAGCAGGACAACGCGACATCGGCGCGGCGATGGGACGGCCGAGACGAGAGGCGTAGGGAGGACCCTCGACGCGGGTCAAGTTAACGACCGCCGCGCGAAGGCGGAGCGGGGAGTATCTTGCACGCATATTGATAAAATGCGATGCACCGAATGTGCGCTCCATCTGGCGGCGCAATCGCGAAGGACCGCCCGGACTGCGGACGGCGCGACGAACTTCTCCGAGCTGATGAAAAACGCGGCGCAAGTGCGCAAAGTTTAATAATGCGCGACGTACACGTCGCGACGGTTGCCGACGCGGTCGTATATTCAAAATTTCATCCGCGGATGGAATAAGTTAGGAACGACTCGGACCGGGCGGCGACAAAAGTTAGCGGCGACGGAGATAATTTGACGAGCGCGGAATTTATCCGGTTTATATCTTTAATAAGGTTAATTGAGGTGCCGCCGGCGACAAATTGCAAAACTGCGCGTTGTACACGAACGTCTGGCGTTCGGCGACGCGCGTTATAATCAAATAATAAGGCTGGCGAGACTGAAGGAAGACGCAACCGCGCGCCGGAATTAAAAATCTTCGCGCCGTGGACGAAATTTAATTAATTCTTGCTTCGGCATTTGCATTTTGCGAGAGTCTGCGGCTCGAGTGCATCGCGCAATCACGAGTTTTATTTTGAACTGGAATTAGAGCCAATTTGCATGCGCGTCGTGTTTTTGCTAGCGCTGATAAGAACAGTGTATTTGCTGACGGTTCAAACGCGCTGCACACAAAAAAAACAACATGAAACAACGCAAACGAGAAAAGTCGAAAGAGCTTCAGATTGCCCGTGTTTTAGATTCGTTGCTTTTGTTCGAGGCAATTTAATCAGCAACACAAAACCGCCAGATACAAGTTGGAAGGGTGAAGGCGGCGCCGGCGAGAAAAAGTATCGCCGCCAATCTACTCTCCGGTTGTTTTTTTTAAAGCAGCCCCCTCGCGGTGGCCGTTAATGTGCGCGGACCGCCCGTCCGTTTCGCGAGGCCGCTGTGCATTTCATCTCGGCTCGTCGAAAGATCGCGCCGCTTATGTCGCGACGCAAGGCCGAGCGGAAAGCCGAGAGCCCGCGATGATGTCAGATTACTCGAGACGCCGTGCGTGGCATTCGGCGTGTTTTAACATTATTTTTTTAGCGATATTTGGTTTGCTGATATATCAATATAACGATAATAAATTTGGACTATCGAAATAATATAAAAGTCGATATTGTTTTTACTATATTTTAATACAAATGATTGTTTTGTGACAATTTTAGATTCTAATCAAAAACAAACGCGATATATCGATATATTGGTAATTTATTCTATTTTAACAATATTTTTGGGCAATATTTTATTTTCTGATGTATCAATCTAACGAGATTAAATTTGGACTATCAAAACAATATAAAAGTCAAATATATATATGAATAATCGATTTTTGACAATTTTCGATTCTAAAAAAAAACTAGCGCGATATATCGATATATCGTTATTTTCTATTAAATATTTATATCGATAACGACATTATCAAAATGTATCGATTCAATATGTATATGGCCGGCTGGAACGCACTGGCGTCTCTCCAATGATATCAATAACGTGCAGTGCGAGCGCGAGCGAGACGGACGGCAACGCCGCGACGAGCGCGGCGCAG
>JAODGE020006969.1:0-18363 GCA_027574965.2 Ecitophya simulans
AAACATTGACACCTTAGTGTCAGTATCATCTGGATGGTTATCATTATTGTCTATCAGGGCACCGTGAATTGTGTCAAATTCAATTTGATCTTGAAGATTTTCAATTTGTTGGATGACATTTGCAGGTGTTGTATCAATAGGCACCAACTGTATAGTGCCTGGAATGCTTTCATACTGTCCATCTTCACATTGTCTATAAAAATGAACACAAATTAGCATAACATAAAAAGTCAGAATTATTTTTACAAAATTGTTGGCAACACTTACATAACTTCATACTGATACTTTTGCAAATTTCCCTCCTCATCTTGTGTAGTGTGTAAGCCATATAACTTGTCTGAACTTGATGATTGAAAGATGACGAGGTCTTCATCGGCAAAGTTCTCCCCCACTGCCCCTTCTGCTTGCATGGCCACAGGTTCATCATCATTGACTCTAGCCTCGCTGGCGTTCGTGAACGTGAAATCGTGCTCGTCGATTTCATTCAGGGAATTGTAGGTGATGTTTTCTAAAATCGTCGCCGTGCTGTTCTCCAACATCGAGAAAAACTGCGTGTTGTTGCCGCTGCCGTCAGCGGTGATGAAGGAGTCGTTTATTTCAGATGATACGTCCATTCCTGCGGGTATCGGCACCTGCAAGAACTTTTTCTGCGGCGTGTACTTGGATAACTTCTCTTCATCCATGGCTGGTCGGGACAAAATCGTGTAAATGTTGGCGCTTGTTTACGGTACCTCGGCTTGCTTGTGTTTTTCGGGTTTTTCGTTATAACGTTCAACGCGAGGTTATGATGCATCAGGTTAAAGAAGAATGTGCGTGATCCTTGCAAGGGTTCATAACAATATGATTGGGTAATTATTCCAACAATACGTTAGGTATTTAATTCAAAGTAAAGGGTGAGGATATTAAGTGAAGAGTTAAGACGATCAAGCAACCGCAATAGGTAAATGACGGTTTCAGGGTTTTAAGCGTTTTAAGCGTAACGAGCGTAACGTTCTTGGTTGCAGATGCTAATACAAAATGTAAATTTAATATTCGACGTTAGATGGCGCGCGCTACCTGTTATATACGTTATATACTTATATAACATTAGTTTTACCGCATGTTTTTATTGTTTTTAAACAAAACTAATCCATTAATTGTGTTTATTAATGGTGTTTTTTTTATTTAAATTAGTGAAAAAGCAATGGTTACTAATAAAATAATAATAAATAATAAAACCAACTTTATATGGCAACCGATAGATGCCGTCACACATAAGGTTTTGAAATATATATTAAATGTTGCAAATACACTGATATAAATGACAAATATGTGTAGTTCCATCAGTTGCAGCCGTTGTATTAAAGCATGTTTGGGAAAAGTTTGAAAGTTGACCCACTTTTGGTAGAACACTACAAAAGTAAGGAATGTTTCAATTCTTTTGCTATAAAATGATTTCAAAGCTGTGAAGATTTTGCTAGACAAGTTTTCAAGTTGGCTGAAACGAAAGTTTTTGTGTTTAGGAGTCCTTGCTAATGCACACCGATTGTTTTCATATATTATCATAATTTATTTACGATTTTCATTAAAAAATGGGCTTTAAAGCGATGATAATATTTTTTTGTTTTTTTTGTTTGTTTAGTTATAACACTAATGCAAATAGTCTAACTGATATAATTAGATATTAATAATAAATTACATAAATTTTCAATACATAACATAATTACGAAAAAGATCTTTATGTCATATAATTATAATATATTTATATATAAATCTTATTCATTCTCTTAAATGTTTATATTTTCTTCAAGTGTGTTGGTTTCGCGTTTACAAGTTTTTGCGAACTTCTTCTTGTCGCTACGCGCGTTTGCCATGTCATGTCGTCTCCACAATTTCCAACCCCCGAACGTGCCTGCGCTCTCGACGCGCGGTCGAAGTCGCAATCTCGTAACCAACTTCAAAAATGTTGCTGTTCAAGTCTTAACAACTATCTTTAGATAAATTATGCGCTTATAATTTATGTATGTAACATGATAATAATACTTTCTTATAGTTTTCTCTGTGGTATTTTGTCATCTCGCGGTGCTCGAGTCCGTCGCGTCCGACAACTTCTGCGTACAACAATCGTGCTCGAAAAACATAACCCAGCATCATTTTTGAAATGTGGATGGCGTCGGCCGCTCGCGTCCATGCCGCCCCTTCGTCTCGTTCGCCTCGTTCGCCTCGTGGTTGTTCGTTTAGTGTATCGTTAATTTCTCATATCTAGATTTAAAATATATGTACAGATGCTGAATTGTTATAAAATTTGGACTTTGAACTCGTATTTTATATTTATATGTACTTACGACAAGGTAGATTATAATATGTAATTAAATGTAAGTTTTGCTTACGACGTAATTTAATAATACAAGTACGAATGTGTTGTTTCCGAATCTCCCTCGTCCTCGTCAGCATCGCCGTCGCGCGTGTCCTTGAGTTTTACTTAAGTTTCGTCTCTCCGGCCCGTCGCTTGCGTTACGTTTTTTCCAACAACACGTAAATATTATTTAAAAGAGCGCTACGTCTAGGGAACACAACATCATTGGGAATAACGTCTGCGATTGATGCTCGCCATTGCGGCGCAAGATCACGCCACCCTCGGGGGTGGTTTCGGACGTGACGCGCCGCGACCCGACCGACGTCATTAAACTTTGCAAATGCTCAACGATAATCAACGACGTGCACGCGACGAAACGCAACTTTCGCACCGATGCGACCCGTAATCAGTTTGTTACACTGTGATGAAATTGGCAGAGATAGTAGTATTTATTCGCGTTGACAATCCAC
Organism: Ecitophya simulans; assembly: GCA_027574965.2. Classification (NCBI taxonomy): domain Eukaryota; kingdom Metazoa; phylum Arthropoda; class Insecta; order Coleoptera; family Staphylinidae; genus Ecitophya; species Ecitophya simulans. The sequence goes on from JAODGE020006969.1 coordinate 2,806, forward strand.
GTTCGAGTCGTAAACTCGTTATCCTTAAGTGATGGGTTGGGGCGTTGGAGGTGTTTTCGTCGACTCGGCGTGTCGCCAGGGTGGAGGAGCGAGCGTCTGCGTCTCGACGGTAACTTCCAAGATGGAACATGGCTAGCTATCCTTACACCGTACTTAGGTTAAGTGGAAATGGCGGCGCGCGCGTTGCCACGTGATCACATTTACAATGAGGACCGCGCGAATCGCACGAATCGCCAACGAGCACGCGCAAACGAACGAACTGACAACATCCGACCGCAAAGTATGCTCACACCCAACGATCATGCTCATAATATTTACAGCCGTCGGTCGGCTGGTCATCTGCGACGGCTACGACGTTATTCTTCGCCTCTCACTGGTTTTGCTCGTCTAGATTACATCCTAAGTAGTAGTAACAAAACTGCGTCGTACGCGAACGTTGTCATATTATCGGCTAGGTTCAAGGTTCGATAAGACCGAAATGCACGCCAAGATTGTGAATGTCGAGTGCGCTCTCTCGTACACCGAACGCGTCTCAGCAACGCCAATCTCTCCGCTGTCGGTCCGCTCGTTAACGTCACATCTATATATAAGGCATCTCTTTTGTTACAAATACAACTATACGATTAACTTAGGTGGTCTAACGTCGTCGTGCCGGTATGAACGCTTGCTCGGACGCGGTAGAAAATTCTAGCGGACAACTGAACGCTGCAGACTGATTGAGTGTGGCCTAAATTATGACGTCACGATGTCGCTGGGTAACGCAAGATTCTGGAGCTGCCGGAGCTTGGTAACGAAAGCCGGCGAAAACATCTGTGCGAGAGTGGGCGCTGGGTCCGAGACATCGCGTTGCGTATCACAGAAATAACCATGGTATCAGGAAAAGGGTCGCTCGAACTGCTGCCGCGCCGGGCGAAGGGTCGTATTGCGTTTGCCCGATGGGTTCGTTCGATTGCGAAGTAGGTGCGCCACTACGTGTACATTGTCTATCTAATATTCACATGAGTCGACGGGCGAAGTCGGCGCCGAACCGGCGGATCTGCGTCCATTGCGCGCCCGTCGGCATAGCAGTTAAGTGAGGTTATGGGTATCGCGACGTGGCATCTCTGCTCTCTCCTCCTCTTTCGGCCTGCTCCAGCAAGCTCGCGCACTCGTAAATTTAGTGATTTTTAAAGCACTTTAGGGAAGAATTATAATTATCAATAATATTCCTCGTCTCGCTATCGTCGAACGCGCTTGCAGCCTTTTTTTAGCTTAAGGTTTCTGGTAAAAATGACATCCACACGTTTGCGTCGGCTCGAGTTCTGCCTGTTACGCACCGCACTGTTCGCTCGTGATCAATAGAATGTAATTACTCATGTATGTACAAAGGTGCACGAAGGACTCTCGCACGCTGCGAGAGCCCAAGCTAGAATCTCGTCGACGTCGAAGTGGGTGGTGTTTGGTTGGTAGTCGATGGTTGGCGGTTTGGGTGTACTAAACATGTCGTATTGCCCGATCGAGATTAACGTAAGGTACCGGATGTTCCAAATAAAGCGCTACAGTCATAGAAAAGTATAAAAATGCCTATGCGCATTTACACTTTACACGTTCTCTATGTGTTCGCTAGCTGCAGCTACTTCTTCTTCTGTTTCGTCTTCTTCGTCGTCTTGACTGAATCTCGCACGAACGCGCACGCGTGCGTCGCGATCAACGTTCATTGCTTCACATTGCTACCAGTATCGGTTATTAGTACTATGTTAAGTGTTACGCATAAGATGGCTGGGACACGTCAAAGATGGCGGCGGTTCAGGTGGATTCGTTTGCACACTCACTGCCCAGCTCGGCGAGAGGGCGCAGTTCGGGCGGGCGCGTTCACGTCTCGCGGCTGGCTGTTAGAAACACAGTGATCAATTCCATGAAGGCCGTTCGCGTGCCGAGTCATCGCGCGCGCGTCCCGGCTGGTGGGTTGGGTACTCATGTGACTGAGTAGGTCCCCTAGTGTTAGCACCAGTCGTCGTCGTCGGAGTCGGAGTGGCGCGAGCGCGACGGCTTCGGCTTGTAGCCGTTGGGCACGGGGCTGGGCAGCATCCGCCCGCCCCTGCCGAGCGCCACCGCCTGCTCGAAGCTGAGCGGCGCGGCGGGCGTGTCCCTCGCTGGCGCCACCATCTCGCGGGGCGGCTCTCGTTCGCGCACCAGCGTCGCGTTGTGGGCGGCGTGAGGCGTGGCGTGCGCCGAATGCGATTGCATCTGCAACAGGTCGAACTGCCCCGCCCACCCCAGCGTCAGTCGTCGGACGGGCAACACCCCCGCGATGCTCACGTGCGTCGGCGAGGCGTTCAGCTTGGGGAAGTTGATGGGGCCCGGCCGCAGTTGCAGCGTGGAGGGCTTGCACGGCGTCGGCGGCAGGCGGCGGCCTTGCCCGCGCCGCGACCCCAGCACGGGGTGGCTGTGCTGCACACTGCCCTGCATCGCCGCCGAGTGGTGCACCGGAAGGCCGACGACCGCGCAGGCTGCAACGTCAAAATCAGCGACCCCACACGCGGTGGCGGTTAGTAGATCACCTCGTCGCGGGACGCTGCTGCTAATACCGATCGTAGGAGGACCGTGTTGATGAGGCACAGGATGTGTGGGACTTGGGGATCTAGATCTCTGGCAAAGGCTGGTAGTACCGTAAGCGGCACCCCTGTGCGGCGCCCGGTGGCCTCCGCCGCCGCCGCCGCCGCCGTGCCGCGCGTTGTAAGGGTGTCTGTTGTTCGTGGGCGAGGGCGATCGCGCCGGGCTCGTCGACGCCGACCAGGAACCCAGGAACTCGCCTAGAAACCGCCGCCAATCAGCAAGGGCGTTTCTAAAGACTGTCAGTCGGCATTAGTCCTTACTACCTCCTTTTCGGTGCCGCTGCGTCGAGCGCTGGTGCTCGTGCTTGACGATTTCCACCACGTTCGACACCGTGTCGGAGAAACCGATGTCGTGGTGCAGATGCGGCGGATACCTACGTCCCGGCGAGGGACTCCTCGGCATCGACGGGGAATTCCCGCGTCTGCGCAACGCCAAACGATAAAGAGATACATACAAACCCAGTCTCTCGCGAACGCCCAGACAGGGACGGCCCGGTTCCGGATGTGCTAGTGCGACCCGCGACCACCATACGTTACCTTAGACTGGGCGAACGCCGATGCACGCTGGGATAGTTCCCAGCTGGATGGAGATGCTGCTGATCGCCGACGCTCTCCATCGACGGGCGGCGCGAACCCAGAACGTCTTGCAGCTCCATGACCTGTCGCGAACATGTTTCCACATCAGTTCACACCCATGGGCTAACAAGCGCCGCTGACTTTCGCTACTTGTTAGTATGTCCGGCGTTGTGGGCACAGTTTAATTGCGAATGATATTGGATATTAGTTCAGTAACAGTCCCATTCATACCATGTCCCGTAACAAACAACTGATAGTAAAAACCACACACCAAGTGCATGCAAATCAGATCCATGCGCATCTGAAGAGTCACAAGAGAGTGCAAATTAATTGAATTAGACGTTACTTTATACACACGATCACAAAGTGCGCTAAATCAAAGATTACTGTTACTTTTATCACAGCATACATTTAGCTATCCAGTAAATGTTGGATGCATACGTCGAGATGTTCTAGACCTGGCCTACTTAGTTAAGCGCTAGTGTCGGAAATTTACAAGATTGCAAGTTGACGACATGCAGATCCTAAGTCTGATCACGTTTAGACCCTAGTCGGTACCTTCTATACCTGACTAACACTTTAAACTGTTTCTATATTCATCATTTTTAACGAGTACTTAGCAGCGGATCTGTAAAATTTGATAGACATTCAACAATTATTATATCTCTTGATCGTCTGTACCTAAACCTAAAGTTCTGCCCTAACACATCGAGTTTTACCATCAAGTCGTTATTGTTCACCTTTTTGTTCCTGCCAACAAGAAGAAAGCAATGTCAGTGCGACGCGGCTTCGAGGAGCAGAAGGTGTTACCTTAAGGAGCGTCGCTTCGTGTTGCGTCGAGCGAGAGTGGCGAGCGACCTGGCGTCTTCCGGATGATGCCCCGCCCCGGGCGGATGCAGCGTGTGGGCGTGGGCGGGGCCAGCGGTGGCGGCCGCCTGGTCGGGCTGCTCCTGCCCGCCCATTAGGGGCGCGCCCTCGAGACTAATCGAGCCGGCGCGACTGCCCAGCTGGCCGGCCATGTCCAGCAGGCAGTCGAAAAACGACGCCTTCTGCCATATCCAACACAACTTTTTAGCTTGCGCACACCCCGCGCGCGACTAAGATACAAGAGCTGCGCCAACGCCGGTCGCGGCGTGCGCTACTGCGCCTGCGCGTCGCGTCCTCTCTCTTTCAGACATTAGTCATTGTCAAAGCTAGCTTAATTAAGAATTACGTTATCGCACTACTTTGCAACGATAGCAATCAAATACGTATCAAAATGGTCCAAAAGATTATTACGTTTTAAAGAACTGTGCCCAAAATATCATTACAGTATCAAGTCAGCAATTGTATGTACAGTTATATACAGAACATTGCACACGATCGTATATAGTATTCGAAACAAAGCATGCAATATGAGAAGAGTAAGAAGAGCAGTGATCGGGTTTCAAGTGTATGTACATTTTCGAATTGCTGTCGAAATTGCTGTCCAACTCTGCCCTGCGATGCACTGCCTTCGCTTGTACGAACGGGAACTTTCAATTCAAAGAGGACATTATTTACACTATTGGCACTAGTCAGTCAACGCATGCAAAAATCCATTAGTCATCTCCGTGAGCTACAAGATAAAGATTAAAAGACACGGCATTCAATATCAGTATGTACACACTGAGGGATAACGACTCGGTGGCGTGCAGCATAATCATGGAACAGATCATATAAATGTACAGAGATAACGAGAGCAAGGGACGAGACACAGAAAAACGGCACCGCAGCCAGCCGAAAAACGTTCGTACACAAAACAAGCTACGGTTGCTGGTGATGCGCAAAAATTTGTACGTAATGATCAAGGAGCGTGTGAGATGTGGAATGAAGATACGAACGAATGTTGTTCTTAAAGTAGGAAGAAATTAACAAATATACTACCGCGTGATTGGCCGAGGGGCTATTTCCAAAACCCTGAAAGAGATACAACAGAGCGTTGATTCAGTGTTCGGGAGAAGGTTCTATAGTTAAACTGTGGGGGGTGGCGGGCGGCAAGAGAATAGAGACACAGGGCGGGTGAGCTAATCTCGGTGTTCATGGGGACATCGACAAACTTGCACGTTGGACATCGGAACAAAGTTCAACTGCACACCGAACGCTACTGCGAGAGAAATACACTTTGGTCGGCTGTCGATCGAATCGGGCACGCAATGGTTACCATGATGTGCAATGTGGCCGGATGGTGCATGTCTGACGAGAATTTGGTTGCACATTATGGCAAACGCCGGAGCTGGATTTCTACGATAAGACACGAGATACAAATCAAAGTTCCGAATGCCGGAAGGAATCTCAACTAAAACGCAGATGTTTCTACACGACCATCAATATAATAGAGGAGTACATTAAACACCAACTATACACCTTTTCATTAGACTTGTCAACGTTCGACTTTTTTTTTGGAACCTAGCCTGTTTTAAGGGGCATCTTTAAAACCTTCGCTTTCTCTGTTTATCAATGGTTGCTACTTGTCTGACGGTTTGGTGTTTCTGCATTTTGCCTAGTTAGGTTCGAGAGTGCTAATCAGTTTAGGATTTCCGGTGTACCGAATTAATTTTCCCTAGATTAGTGTAAATGTTAGTCATCGCACGATGGCGTTTTTGGTGAAGTCGCGTTGAGAGTTGCTTGCGTGCATTACCTGATTGCCTCCGGTGCCTTCCAGTTGGCCGAAGCGAGTCGTTCGCCAACTCTCCAAGATGAGATACCCAGCATAGATCTTGCCCACTGTCATCTTACCATTGTTCAGCTGGTCCGGAGGTGGCACCAGCAGATCTACCATGTTCTTTGCTTGCAGCGGCCAGATGATTTTTATTGTTTCTCGGAGTTCCTCATCGGCAACGTCCATTTCATCAGCTGCAACAAAAACCAACGTTTTGGAAAAATGTCTCCGATAATCAGTTACTTAAAGTGTCCATACCTGGTCTCATTTTAATTGCGAGATTTTCGCGTATGAGCGCAAACAAAGTCGTCGTGAAGTTGACTTTTCCATCGTCGTCCACCGGCATGTTCATTCGTATCAGTTTCTTGTACGCCAACCGATTGGGACACTTGTTACCAAAGCCCAAAGGTGGATCCATGTTCTTTAACATGTCGTACATTTCCTGATACAAGACTTTGCCACTATAAGCAAAGGTAATCATTATTAGATGATTAGACGTTGTTTAAGAAAACGTTTACAAAAACAAAAACAAAACGTACGTTGCATTGGGATCGTATTCAGCCCATATCCTGACATACTCGTCTAAGTGATGGGCACCCAGAATAGACGAGTCTCGAGTTAAATAGTCAAAGTTGTCCATGATGACGGCAACGAACAAATTCAGCATCTAAAGAGGGCAATTAGTAATTACGCGACTGTTGGGTTTTGCTGAATACTCACAAGAAATGAACAAAAAAAGATAAACGATACAAAGTAGGCGTACGCCAGGTCCGACCCACAAGAGTTTCGCGGTTCTTTGTTTGCTTTCTCGTCGCATTGCCGACCTTTGATGCACGACAACATAATACTTGGCCAGGACTCGCCCGTGGCACATCTGAAACGTTACATGTTAGATCGAACAACTAAACATTCCACAGACAGTAATACCAACCTAAATAGCAACATAAGGCCTTGTATAAAGTTCCGGAAATTGTTATGTCGATTTATGGACTCTACGGGGTTCTCCTCAATGTTACCAAAGACCTATAAACAGCGTCATTGTCAATCTTGACTCGGGTGCCAGGCTCAGGTGCGTAGAGGGCTAGAGGATTGCTTACTTGCATGCCGATGATGGCGTAAATGAAGAACAGCATCGCAATTAGAAGACAGACGTATGGAAGAGCCTTAAAGCTTTGCACGAACGTCCAGAGCAGGATGCGAATCGTGTAGCCCTGCCGCAGCAGTTTGATGAGACGCGCCGCGCGGAACAGTCGCAGGAAACCCACGTTGATGAAGTTGTCCTAGAAAAGCGAACCGGCCAATTGATGCGTGCTCTCGGCCACGATGGTGTCTACCCGCCAGAGGGTGGTGGTGGAGTATAGTCAAATGCACAATTCAGCTAAACACCGGCACCGGCACCGCCCACGCGCCACACAGCACACACTGCACTAGCATCTAACTTCTAATTGTAAGTAGAGTACGGTATGAATAAACACACACTACGGTCAACTGAAAGGTGGAAATCTCAACGCTTCATAATAACAGCTTCAATAAAGACCTAAAAAAATGTTTAAATCGACCGTGTGGACAGCTTCAGACAATAATCTGCAGTCGTGACGATGCCCACACGGTTTACTTAAAACGAAAGACTAAAAATAGAAGAACGTTAAGAGTATCGCATGGCTACTATGTTATATATGGTCATGGCATGTCGAACACAGTCACGTGACACATTCCGGAATCTGGAGGTACGGGCGAGAGTCAAAAACGCAACAAACTGGAAGAAAGTTCTAAGCTCACGAGCCTATCAACAGAATCACATCGGTTGCTATGTCACACGACTACGGTTCAACTAGCGCCCGAGGGCGCACATCGATTAGCTGGCTGAGAGATCGAGCGTTCTAGGATCGTTTACGACAAAACGTGAAAAGATATATTCAACTCTCATCTAAGCACTGTCTGTAGAGAAACTGGCTAAAAAGACACGTGACGTTTGCGGGCATATGGTTTTAGTTTGTATCTGAAGACATACCCTCTGCGCCGTCTCTTTTGCCGCCGCCCTTTCCTTAATTCACAGAAAAATCGACATCATCGACAGTCATTGTTATAGCGAGTTGCATGGTCTCAATCAATCTTTGAGAACATTCGCAAGTGTGACAGGACGGTTGAGAATGCTTACCCCAAATTCAACGACCACGGCGTCCACGATACTGCCGATGACCGTAATCAAGTCGAAGGTGTTCCAGGGATCTTTGAAGAAGTTCTAGAGAAGGCAAATTGTCAATAAACACGCATCGTTTTTCTTGTGGAAAACAAGAAACAGAACGGAAAATAACGTCTTTTTGTAAATCTTTGTTAGTCTTGACTTTAAAACATGAGATATTATGTTCATCAGACATCGAGTTTTAATCAACATTAGAAGGTATTCAATTGGGATGTTCTTGACATGCACTCTTGAGTTATCTACGACTGTAAGCGCAATGGAAATCTACGATTCGATCGGCATCTAGACGTTTTCGAATGTCATAAGTCGGAAAACGTACGCTGAAAAGTCTATAGCTTTTCAAATCGCTACAAAATAGTAAATGTATAAAAAATTATCCAAAAAATATATGAAGACGCATGAGAATGTCAAAAGTCCATCTACCAAAAGAAAGTTGCAAAGAGAGTTCCAAAAAATAGTGTGCTACATGTAAACACTAGTTTGGTCTACTGTCAACGTATCACGAAATGGTGTGCTGGTCCAAATACCAGGGCCGATTCTGTGTTCGTGTGAGTGTATTGATCAAGTTCGCGTGTGTATCGAGTTCTGAGACATAAAACAGCGGTTAGTAAATAGTACGAAAGATTGGTGACGTTACCTTGATTCCAAAAGCGATGAGCTTGAGTACGGTTTCACAAAGGAAGAGGAAAGTAAACAGAATATTCATTGCCGCCAGGGTGTCGGAGAGCACGGGTGGAGAATCGTGGTACTACAAACAACTCACATATGTAGCTACTCTGCACTACAAGCAGTCTGCCTACCTTTAAGTCACATCACGTATGAACATTTTCAATTTCTTATTGTTTCGTTAGCTCGCTATGCGTACGTAACACAGATATATCTTAGAAATTTGGTGGAAAAGTCGGCAGTCAGTTGAGCGAGTGGAGATCATCCCGCGTACCGCGATTAGCTCCCGTTCGGTATAATTTTTGGTGGTCGTGTGTCGGTGGGTGTCCATTTCTCTGGTGCGTGTGAGTCGAGAAGGTGCGACACTTGCAGAGAATCGCCGAAAGCATGCGGCCACAGAAACGTGCAAACATGATCGCCCGCAGAACTAGAGCTACTTTCTACCCGCTACCAATTGCCATGCATTGCCACAACGACGCCATAAGCAGTTTGTGAGTTTCACGGGTCCAAGGAGGTATCAAAAGGCATTCGATATGTTGTCAGAGACGGGACTGGGAGGTATGGCATTCAACAGTTTTAAAATCAAACGCCCTGTTTCTGTTTAGTCTTCCGAATCAACAAATGTCAAAGATAAGAAACCAAACAACGCAAAGAAGGACCAACCAAATCCGGATGTTAATCACGCCTAGAATCGTCTTACCCGCACGCCGTAGGCAAGAATCTTGAGGATGCACTCCACCGTGAACATGCTCGTAAAGCCCCAGTTGAGGTACTTAAGCGTATTCGAGAAGAGATCGGTTTGCCCATCATGCTGTTAACATACAGGTATTTCGTTTTGTGTACGCCTTGAGATTCTCAGTTCCTCTCATTGGAAAGGATGTCAAGGAAGTCATCGTCGAACATTTTCACGTTTACCCCGCGCATGCGATTCGTCTCGACCGCGCTTCTGGGCGAACGTCAACATGTTGGATCGTACGTTAAAATAAGAGGCGTTTGTATTTCTGAGAGTCAGAGAGTTGACAGAGGTGGGAAGGAGTGTGCACCGCAGCCACAGGTAGCCGTTAGTTCTGCAGTTGCCATTTTTTTGTTTGGAATTGCCAGTCCATCAACGCCAAATACGTCGTGAAACGTGTGCACCGTCCCACCGCCAATCAAGTTACTTTAGAGTATCAACAACATACACATATAAATTAAGACACATGCTTTGCTCATAATTACACATCAGCGTCGGCCCCAGCCGACGCAGTAAATATCATCTCAATCAATGGTTTCATCATGACATCATGGCATCAATCAAGGTGTGAGTCGACGATGAGACGCGCGATCCCATACCATATCAACAAATCGTTATTTTTGTGGGTTATTTTTGAGATGTGGTCTTTTTGCATTTATTGATATGGCACAGGATCGCGGAACATGCCGATGATTTGATGACGCATTCGCAGGAATCATTCTCGTCCAAAGGCGGTGTTTCAAATTTTGATCAAATCGCATCTAAACACGTACACATTCACACCCAAATTTACTCCTGATGAGCCTCGAGTTGGTTTCGATGCTGATGTCAGCACTGACTGAAGAAGGGTTGGTGATTGGTCTGAGCTAAGATCTAATCGGGGGAGCACATGTGTGTTAGCCTTGGAGGGTTTCTGCACTCAAACGACAACCTCGCATGAAATAAGGAAACAAACGATACACATCAACGTTAACACTGACGACAAGATGCTGTTTCGAGAATGTATGATTCATCAACAAGGTGCGCTTTGTAATTGCGGAATATTTATAGTTTGTCGGGCATTCCCATGTGGTGTTGGTTCTTACAGACATTGGAGCGCACCAACCGGTTGCGTGCGTGCGTACGCCATTTTGTTTACGTTCACGACCGAGTGGGTGCACCCCAGAATTAGTATTGTTTGCCGGAAAGCAATTGTATCGGGGTGTGATTAGTGTGCCTCCTTCACAATGGCGTCGGAGATTGTGCAAATCGCGTGTTGCTCCAATTCCTAGACTTGGCTATCGAAAATCTAGTTTGGAAATTTTGCATTTACCGCGTCCGACGTGCGTTGATCAGGCTGCCGACTTTTTTCTCTCTTTCTTTCAAACACTGCTTCGATTTGCGATGTGTCATCAGTGAACGAATAGGAAAAACTGGGCATACCTTCATCATCAGCAGCAGCGTGTTGAATACAATCAGCATCATGATGAAGTACTCGAAGGGCGTCGAGACCACGATGCGCCAGATCTTGTATTTGAAGCTGTTTCGCTTGTTGGGCATGTATCTTTCGAGCGGGCGCGCTTGTATCGTGAAGTCGATGCACGATTTCTAAAATGTTCAGTTTAAGTAAGAATGAAATCAATGAGAAAAACGATTGATATCGTTACCTGGTTCTTGTCGATCTCGCCGCTCTGCAGTTCGGCCTCACCCTGTTCTTGAAATGTGATGATAATCAAGGCAACGAATATATTTACAAAGAAGAATGGAAACACTATGAAATACACGATGTAGAAAATGGACATTTCAATACGAAAATTTTGTATTGGGCCTCGATCCTCGTATGTGGCAGCCATTGAATTTTGTAAAACCCTGAAATGATGATGCGCTTAAGCTCAGTAATTTGTTAATGGCAAGCAACTTACTGTGGCCATCCTTCACCAGTTTGCACAGCAAATAGTGTTAACATAGCCATGGCCACGTCATCGTAATGGAAACTTTGCAATTTCCATTCTCTAGTCTCTATGCGGGGCACATCCGCGTCTTCTTCATATACAAAGTACGTCCCTCTGAAAAAGTCCAATTTGGTGGAATCCCAAGCGTTGCTGCGGAGGCTGAGATACTTACTGACATGTGGATTCAGTAAATTTACTAGAATCAGTGCAGTGAAAAAATTTTCCGTTAAACAACTGAACGGCAATCACAGCGAATATAAACTGGAATAATATGTACACTATCAGAATGTTTATCACGTTTTTTAATGAGTTCACTAAACAGTCAAACACCGCTTTTAATTTGGGCACTCGTTTAATTGTTTTTAAAGGTCTCAGCACTCGGAGCACTCTCAGAGATTTGATCGTCGACAGGTTCGTAGCGGCGCCCCTGCAAGCGAGCAGTTTCGGTGTTAGTCGGAGCGATCTGCCGGAAGGCGAGCTGGTACTCACGTTGATTCGAATCCCATCGAGATGAGCGCGCAGATGACGACGATGGCGTCCATCAGATTCCAGAATTCGCGCAGATACGAACCCGGGTGCAGGATGATTCCCAGATCGATGATCTTGAGAAGCAGTTCGACCGCGAACACACCGGTGAACCCGACGTCTAACTTATTTAGAATTTTATTCGTCGCCGAATTTTCCTCGATGGGATTCTCGCACGCTAACGCTATCGAACTGAGACTTATCACTAGCATGATGAAAACATCGAAGTATTTCAAATTAACTACCCAATGTGCCCCTTTCCTTACACTGCAACAAAGAGGCATCGATTCTTATGTAGAAACTCGGCGTGCGACGATGGCGACAATGTGTGATCTTACGGATTTGTGGGTGAAAATATGAACATGCTAGAATATGGCAGCATAGGTTTGGGTCCGACAATTTCCTCCTCTTCCTCCGGTTTGTCCTCCTTCTTCTTCCGACCCCTTGGAGGCGAGGTGCTACCGTCCAACCGAGGCGTACCTTCCATCTGCAACGCTTCCATCTCCTTCTCCAGCTCCAGCGCTTGCTTCTCTTTGTTCTCCTCAGCCTGTTCCTCTTCGGCAGCTGTTAGTTCCTGGGCGTTGGCTAAATTATCGACGGCGATAGCCAAGAACACATTGAGCAAAGTGTAGTTGCCAAACAGCATGAGAATGATGAAGTATAACGAGTAGATCATGCCGGTTTTGTGACCGCCCAGAGCGTCGATGCCGTAGTACATCACCTCGTTCCAATCCTCGCCGGTCAAGATCTGCAAACGCACGACATGTAGAAGAAATGCTTCAGTATGGCGAGCGTCGAGGTGAGCTCACTTGAAACACGGTCAGAAGAGCAATGGGAAACGTGTTGAAGTTGGTGGGTGGAGTGCCGTCGTCAAAGTTGAACTGCCCGCCGAAGAGCTGCATGCCGAGCAGCGCGAAGATGAGTATGAACAAGAAGAGCAGGAACAGCAGCGAGATGATGGATCGCATGGAGTTCAACAGCGAGATGACGAGATTGCGCAGTGACGACCAGTACTTGGTCACTTTGAAGATGCGCAGCAGTCTTAGAGCTCTCAGCACGGACAAACCGAACGAGCCGCCCTTCACCTCCGACCACACCACCTCGAAGATGGAGCCGGTGATGACCACGCAATCGAAGCGGTTGAACGCCGACTCGAAGTAGATGCGCGGCCCGAGCGCGTACATCTTCACCACCATCTCGAGCATGAACAGACCCAGGAATGCGTATTCAGCATAATCTGCAACACGACGCAATTAGTGAACCGCGCGCGGCCCTTTTGGGGCAGATGGCCGGCGCGACGTACAAAGAAAGTCCGTTAGCCAGGCCGGCTGACCGTGGTACTCCACCGCCACGCAGACGGTGTTGAAGAACACGAGCACGATCACCGACCAGTAGAAGCACTGCGTCTTGACGGCGTGCCGGATGGCGAACCGGAAGCGCTTCTCGGCGCGCCAGAAGGAGGCGCAGCCGCCCGGGCCCTGCGCCCGGGTCTTCATGTAGCCGGCGCGCCCGAAACCTGCTAACAAAGTGAGCCACTTTCAGCGCGCGTCGCCAGCCTCGGCGTCGGTCGGCGTGTGTCCAGCATTCCGAAATAAACACACAGACAGAAAGGAGACACGGACGCCGACGCCATGGCGTCGCGATCGCACGTGGCGGGTCGGCGAGCGGCGCATGGCGTCGGCGGGTCACATTGCAAACATTGCGTTCGGAGCGCCACGAATTTTTGCACGATCGGTCATCGGTGTGAGTGTGTGTTCGAATGGCTCGACGTGGCGTCGCTAGTCCACACCCACCCTACTGGTCCTACGCAAGCTACTCGCAATCGTCTCCTAGATGCTATGTCATCGTACTAACTATTACATTATGCACGTTACAAAATAGAATGCTCCGATGCGGTTCAATGACATGTGTGTGTCCCAACTCTACGGCAACCAAAAACGAAACCCAAAGGCTGTACGGTACGATCTAGGCAATCAACAATGCAACGTGAGTCTAGAGAAAACAGAAACCAGCAGAGTCCTTAACGCGTCTCGACTACGTTACGTTACGGCTAGTTGTTGGTGGTCAAAATGTCGGGTCGAATGTCTTACTCTCAACGTGATCCAACTACTCGTCAAGGACAATAGAGAGAGAGAGAGAGAGAGAGTGGTGTCAGCCAGAAGCCCACGACACGCCCCCGAAGGGGCGGCGCGTAAGTAACACAATCTCGAATCAACCCAAAACGCGAGGAGCGAACCGGCAAGATCACAAGTTTCAGGCAACACAAAAATGATCAAATCATACGTCAAGCAGCTAGGAGTCGACGCCATCTTCGACTGAAGATGGCGCTAATCGTTATGCTAAGACAACTAATCAGTGCAGTCTTAAACTAATCGTAATCTAGACTAGAGTTCGAAATGGCTCGCTCCTCGAATGAAAACCAAACAACGAAACGGAAACGATAAAGGACTGAGATCAGTACAACCAAAGTAAGACAGTGAAAAGTTGTCCGCAGCAGGCGCTACAGAGACTCTCATTACGTTAATAACATGTTAATAGTAACCATACTAAACAAGTTCTAAGTATTTTTACATATTAATGTAGTGTCCACCAGTTCCGCATACCTTTTAGTTTTTTCTTAGACTCTGTAAGAAATACTGTGGATTAAAACATGACATCAGTTTAGTGCACATTGAAAACAAAAACGAAACAAATTGCAATCGAAACCGAAATCCGAAGATTTCCAATAATTCCGAGCATATCTCTACGTTTGCTTATAGTTGGGCGGTGATCGAACGAATTTGCAAATGACACGCCGGTAACACATGACAAATCGGTGCAGGCGAACAGAGGATAATTGTCAAAGCAATGGCGATTCGGTGTGAATTTGCCTATCGGTTGAATTTCGATCGATGCGATCGGCGGGGCGAAAAATGAACGTAAGAAAAGTGACGAAAGTGAGGCGAAGGCAATAAAATGATCGTACCATCGTCGCCCAGCTCCTCCTCCTGTTCCTCTTCCTCGGTGTCGGTGCTCTTGCTCTTGCCCATCTTTTTCAGCTTCTTTTTCTTCGCCGCTCGCCGACGCGCTTCCATTATGTGCATTTTTTCTTCTTCGGTGGTTCGTTCTTCAGCTAATATCACTTCCTCTGTAAATGCAGTAGTATTTAGCAGGAAACACGACCGGAAACGTTCAATTTTGCGAGCATCGTGCGCCAATCTGTAAGTTACTCAAAGCATCAAGACTGTTACTCACCGGCTTTGCATATCCATTGCACATAACCGTTTAGCTCTCTTTCTAGCTGGGCAGCTCGGCGTAGCTTTAAAAACTCTTGCCTGTTCTCTACCTTTTCTCTTTCTTTGGCAAACTCTCTACATCACCGATAAATAAACAGAATAGCATGTACGTTACGATATCGCAAATAGCTCGCGAGTTTGTGTGTCATCAACTAAACGCATGGAAGATGCCGAATTAGTAGCGAGGTTTCTAGCATGGTGCGAGCTTCAATTGAGATCTCCGCCACGACTACGACTATTGTAGCGACAGACGGATTTTTTTAAACCGGCGCTCATCACCTGCTCGAGTTATCCACTGCAGGTAGCGCTCGAGCGTTTGCTGAAACTGCAGCTTGGATCGCACCTTGTGGAATTGCGCTCGCCGCTCGACGCGCA
>JAODGE020006977.1:0-20432 GCA_027574965.2 Ecitophya simulans
TCAACCATAGTTCTTTCCTCAAAAGGCTATTCAGTTGTAAATGTGTTGTAGCACGAAATTCGTTTTTTTTTTTTTGGGGGGGGGGGGGGGAAATTCGTAGAGGGAAGAGGGAAAAAGAGGGGAGCGATGCAGGATACATATATATATATATACCACAGCTACATCTGGAGCAATCAACCGAAAGGGAAACAGCGAAGTCCCTCCAGCGGCAGGCGCTTGAGCTGAAATTGTGTGGACGGCGGTTGCATCAAACGCTATAACGGGGCTGGCATATTTTTTTTGTTCGCTGGGGTTCATAAGCGGCTTTCAAGCAGAGAGTCCACTGGTGCGACGGACTCTCGCCTTGTGATCAATAATAGGCTCACCCTCTGTTATCATTGCAGATTGAAGGAGACGAGAGAAAAAGTGGGGGGGGGTGCGCAGAGAGAGCGGAGCCGCTTGCCGCGAACTCATACTGTGTGTAATTGTAGACTCTGAGTAATTCAGGGAGGACAGCGAGAGAGAGAGGAAAGAGAAAAAAGGCATGACACCACAACAAAGAAACCCCACATCATAGCAGAATTGAAGTAAACATATTAACAGTAACATATTGTGGAATTGAGTGAGCACCAACAGCTATTTTTTGTGTGTGCACTGCTAATAATATATATACTCTCCCCCTCTCCCTCTGACCCGCCACCTTACATACACACTTGACAGCTGGCGGAGTAGCTAACGCGAGATGTTGCGAGACCATGGCGGAGAGCCTTGACAGGTAAACAAGGGGTGGTGGAGGGAGGGAAGTCACCCAGGTCATCCGGTGCTGCATTGTGTGTTACAGCTTTGTCGTGTGTTCCAGTGCGCGCAGAAAGTTGCTCGGGACGAGACCGCGCTTCTGAGTGGGGGCGTGCGTGACGCTGTCCAGCACGAGTGCCTCGCACCAGGCGCTGTCTACATAGTCGTCAATAATGAACTCGTCACCGGCCTTAAAGCTAACGTAGTTGCCACTCTCTGGGTCCGCCTCGTAATCGTACACAGCCACAAATAGGCGTCTGCTTGGCGCCTCAGTGCCACCGCTGCGGCTGAGACTCAGCGTGGTGCCGCGCAGGTCCTCCCTATCCTCTTCGCTGCATGACAGTGATTCATCGTTCGACTCAGACTCCGCACTGAGCTCGTCGTGCGTGTAGATGTTGCCGTACTCATCCTCGATTGGCCTCGCAGTGCGCAGGTGCAGCCGCCGCGCCCGCTGCTGCTGTTGCTTCTGGCGGAGGCGCACCACCACAGCATACAGTACCTCCCCTACCACAAAGAGGACACCAAAGAGAAGCCACGACTTCCATCGCCCGGAGGGTGCGGGTGACGTGGCGACAGGGGTGGGACTGACTGGCGGGTTGGACGACTGAATAGGAATCATCTGGCCCATTGGACCGCGCTGATAGCACATGCCCGCTGCAGACTCCTGAGAGTTCGCAAAAGCCCTCACCGCCTTCAGACTGTAGTACGTCCCAAAGCACACCGCAAACATCTCCATCGCAGAGCGAAGGGTTTGCACAAGCACATTTGTGAGGTGCCCCGCGACCTCCATCCGGGCCTGGAGTCGCAACTGACGCTGCTTCTCACGCTGCTGTTTAATCAGCTGTCGCTCCTTCCGGTGCTCAGCCCGCAGGCGTTGCACTCGCTCCTCCGGCGTCTCGTTCAGGGGATGCAGCGGGCTGCCTAGTTGGTTGATTGGTGATGCAGGCTGCTGGTAGGTGGGTGGGATAAGCTGCCCGGTGGCGTCAGTCGCGCCGAACCCATTGTTGTTGACCCCCAGACTGTTCCCCGCGCCAAACCCGCCGTTACCGCCGAGTGAGCCCACCCCTGGGCTGCCGTATCCCCCGCTGCCGCCATAGCCACCCATCCCCATTCCAGACCCGTACATGCCGCTGCTGCCAAGTAGACCGCCCCCGCCGAGTCCGCCAAGTCCCATGCCCATGCCACCGAGCCCCATGCCGCCCATCCCCATGCCCATGCCACCGAGCCCGCCATAGCCTCCGTACCCGCCCATTCCACCGTACATGTCTCTCTCTTTATCGAATCAGTATATTATGTTTGTTATGCTTTGCCCCTTTCCTCAAGGCGAGATAAAAAGGAAATATATATATATATATATATATATGTGCGCTCAAGTCTTTTATTCACCTTTCCCTTGTTTTACTTTAATCCCCTGTGACGATGATAAAAAACACAAACAAATTGGTACAAGTAGCAGTATCAGCACTTCACTTCTTTTTAATTTTGTGTGCCGTTGGAGTGTTGCTTTCGTGTGTACGCTAGATTGCAGTTGCACGCACACACAAAAAAGTTAATAAGGTGGATAAATAAAGATAATTACAGTGTAGAGTCCCAACTTTCTGCGGCAAAGGGGGGCAAAAAAACATAGAAGGGATAAGAGCTCACAAAAGGAGCACTTGCAGCTAGGACTGACATGTACGGAAGGAGGATTCTTCACCGTCCCTCCTCTCCTCCTCCTCACCAAAGCCCCGCGCTAAGCTGTGCATATGTGTGTGCACGTGTGTCGAACAGAACGTGCCGGTGGAATAGCTGCTCTTTATTTATTTCTTAATGTTATATTGTCGTTGTTACGTATACGGTGGTGTGGTCAGGATAGTGACAACAGAAACAAGAGAACAAAACATATATAGATGTATATGAAAGTTGAGAACGTAGGATAGGATAATTATAAGCCAGGGGGGCCTATATGTATCTTTCTTGGCTCGTGATTGACATAGTTTGATACCACAGTGGTGGAAATTCCTTTCGGAACTAATGTACATCTGTGTCGCTACGGAAAAAAGAAAAAAAATCCGAGAGTGACAACAACGAGAAAAGGAAAAGGACTCATGAACTGGTTCACTCTGAGCCCTTTTCCCCCTTCCTTTGGGGCCCCTGAACAGCGCAGATTACAACTACCAATTACAACGCGACCCATCCTCCATGGGGTTACCCACAGACAACAACGTCAGACCTAAACAATTTGTAAATGGACGACAAATGCTGCTACAGTGTCATCTTGTTCAGGTCGCCGGAGCAAGTTCTCCCAACTCTCTACCCCGCACATGTGGGAGTGGGGGGGGGGCAAAGTTGAGCTGAGCACACTACTCAACAATCACAGCAGCAACTACTACCGCACACGGTAGCTTCACGTTCATAGGACGGAAAAAAAATGATTGAGGAAAGAGAGAAGCGGCGGTAGATTCACACACAAGCCTCAATTACGGCAAACTTACGAAGCGAAACGGTAGAGGGGCTTCAGAGCTTCCATTCGTCTAGGTTGATCGGCTGGCCTGAACGCTTGGCTTCGCGAAGGGCGTCAAGCTTGGCCTTCATCTCTGCTTCTATCCGGTCTGTTTCGCGCCGCATCGCGGCAACTTCTTCCTCTTGTTTTTGGCGCTCCTTCATCATGAGCTGTATTACACGCTTCCGTTGATCACTAAGTTCGGTTGATGCGTTGCGGCGCGCCAGATCTTCCTCTTCTTCATTCTTTTTCCGCAGCGCTTCTAGTTGCACCGCCTCCGCTTGCTGACGCTCTTCCTCTACCCTTCGCATCTCCTCCTCGCGGATCCGCTCCTGCTCACGCATGCGTTCGCGTGCTTCGTGCATGACCTTCTGCTCCTGGGCCTCACGCAGTTTCTCCTCCGCTTTGCGTACTGCAGCAGCCAGCTCCTCTTCGCGTTGCCTCTGGGCGGCGAAGCGGTTGGTACGGTTCTCCTCCGCGATCTGTGCAGCGCGCTCCCGCTCGTCAGCCATTTTCCGCCGCTCTTCCTCCAGCGCCTGCTTCTGCGCAGCCAGCTCCCGGAAGTGCCGATCCATCTCTGCCTGCTGCGCTCGCTGTACTTTGGTAAACTCCTCCATCTTAGCCTTATGCTCTTCCGCTTTCTGTGTCCGCATCTCTTCTTCCTTCTCTTTTCGCTGTTGCTCCATATCTCGCTCTCGGCGCACGCGTGCAGTCTCCATCTCCTCCTCTCGCTCGCGCTCCCGCCTCCGCTGCATCTCACGCCACTCATCGGCGCGCTGCTGCTCCTCCTTTTCCAAGCGCTTCGAGTATTCTGCCTTGGCCTTGGCCACTTCCTCAGCCCGCCGCAGCTCCTCCTGCTTCTTCTTGAACCACTCAGCGAAGGAGCCCTCAGTGGCTGGCCCGCGGAAGTCGGTCGAGTTCGCTTTGGCGCCGGAGAAGGGGTTCTTCTTGTATTGCTCATAGGCGTCCTTGAAGAGCTGCTCGTCGGATGCGTATTGGGGTTTCCGTGAGGCCCCCTCCTGAGGGGCGTACCTGGGCGAGGAGGCGTTGGCACCCGACGCGCGAGGGGGGCTGGATGGGGAATGCGCAGCACGGCTAATCGGAGAGCCGAATCCTCTCTCACGACGGGATAGCTCTCGATCGTACGCGGATCGCTTCGTCGGGTCGTTAAGAGTCTGATAGGCGTTCACTACAAGCTTAAACACAGCCTCACCGTTGGGGTTTTTGTCGGGGTGCAGTTGGAGGGCCTTCATCTTGTATGCATTGCGAATAGCGTCCTTGTTGGCGGTTCTTGCGATGCCAAGAACTGTGTAGTGATCCTGCTTATCCATCTAGCCCAATCCTCGCAAATAATAAGAAAAGAGAGACACCAACAGCAGTAACTGTAGCGACTAGAAGGAGTGTTTTTGGTCTATTAGCTGCGTAGGCCTGTGTGTGTGTATGAGCGTGCGCTTATATTTGCGCGATGTTCGCGTGTATAGGGAGGAACTGGTATAGAATGCGCTCACACAATCCAAGGCCTAAATACAACAAACAGCGGGAACAGAAGCAGCAACAAAGAAAACCTTAACAACAATGTCAACGTGCACACATACACGGCGGAGGAAAAAAAGGCGATCAACACTGAAAAGGAGGAAGGTGAATAGAGGAGGCCCAATCAGTGTGTCCTTTGTTTTTCTTTATATGTATACACCTCAGCGTATGGTGAATAGAGAGAGGGTGGAGGAAGGTAACACAAAGCTATTGGTAGACCAGTAGCACAACATAGAAAGAAAGAGAGCTGCAGAGTGGCGTGAATTGCTCGCCCTGTGAATAATTATATATATGTGCTGTTGACGTATCGTTTCATTATTTTTTTTGTTCTTACATATATATATATATACCCACATTGGAGCCATGGCAGCCCAAGTGCCGTGACTCCAATGGGGAGACCGTTCACTCACAGTAGCGCGTGCGAGTAGGGATCCTCTTTCCTTTGTAGATCAGCCATCATATTCCCCCCCTCTCATCTGTTTCTTTGCTTCTTTCGTTTCCTACATACTAGGCAAGTACACAGGAAGATGAAAATGAGGAGCATCACACGCAGGCGACGTGATTACTCCTCATTCGCCGCAGCCGCTTGAGAGGCGTTCTGCTGCTCCTGCCACTCGAAGTCGTCTAATACCTGCATGGACTGCTTCAACGCGCTCGGCAGCCGCGATAGCAGGAACACAGCGATGCTGAGCAGCACGAAGGTCTCTCCCCACACCCCAATACGTTTGTGTAGAAAGTCTAGCCACATAATGATGATGTGGTACTTGTAGGTCCCCAGTGCCATCTCCTGACCCCACCCGCCGTGCCGTGCCCGCACGTGGCGCATCGCTTCGGGAGGCTTGGCCCCATAGAGCAAATAGTACTTTCGGGCGTCCGCATCTTGGATAATGTCATATGCGTCCTTGAGCTCCTCCAGAGCCATCTCGCGACTCTCCGGGTCAGACTCGGTATCCATAATAGCGGCCCGCTTCTCCTCGTACTTCTTCTTTAGCTCCTCAGGGGAGGTCGACCTCCCGGACTTGGTGTCCTTGGCATCCAGTAATACCCCAAAGAGCTCGCGGTCAACCTGTGAAATGAGCCGGTTATACGCCAGCTGCACCTGCTGGTTGTGTGTCTCGCATGATCTGCCGCAGTGGACCAGCTGCCCCTGCTGCTCCTGGTGCTTTGTAAATGCTGCCTTGACTTCCTTGCGGACACGGAAGTTGTCCATGCGACGCTCCTTGTCCAGGTCCTCCAAGGTCGAGGAGGGGGAGGCGGGTGCGGTCTCGCTCTTCTCCCTGAAGCGCCCTTGTACCCCAAGTGTCTCGAAGTGCTTCTCGAGTTCAGACGTGGTCATCATCCCAGGCGTGGTAGAGGCGGAGGGGATGTCGGGACTGGTTACCTCGCCAAAGCCCTTTCCGCTCTCCACCTGCGGCACCTCGAGATTAAACTCTTCGTCGTACTTGAAGAGAGAGAGCAGGAGCAGTGACGTGATTACTGCGAAGAGGAAGAAGCGACGGAACCCTTTCCCAGAGTCCTCGTGCTTCTCTACCAGTTCATCCCACTCTGCCTGAGTGATCAAACCGCGGTTGGGATCGCGGTTGCGAGTCGCCCGGTTCGTTTGCGCAAAACGGCTCGTCTGCATGAGA
Organism: Ecitophya simulans; assembly: GCA_027574965.2. Taxonomy (NCBI): domain Eukaryota; kingdom Metazoa; phylum Arthropoda; class Insecta; order Coleoptera; family Staphylinidae; genus Ecitophya; species Ecitophya simulans. The sequence continues at coordinate 6,418 of JAODGE020006977.1, forward strand.
GTCGCACGGTTTTGTTGGTACCGCACATCCTGCTGAACCCGCGCAGCCGTTTCCTCCAGCTTAGCGCGACGGCTCTGCGCCTGCTGCTGTTTCAGCTGGGCGGAGCGTGGCTTCATGAAATGTTGCTCTCTCTACTATGTGCGCTGTCGACCCTTTCACGTAAATTCTCTTGCTTGGCCTCTCCGCTATTACTCTTTGCACTCCAAGAGTAATCAGCGCGTATGCAAATATAATATACACCCCTCCCGTCCCCTCTGTCAGTGGTGTGCTCTGGAGTAGGAACGGCACCGCACGTACGAATTAAAGGCCAGCGTAGAAACAAAACAAAAAATGACAGGGGGAAAAAAGAGAGAATGCGACGACGAATTACTAGCAGCATCGTTATCACATTATCACATATGACTGCGCTTCTCCCTTCTCAAACGTACACACGAGTCAGTGCGGACGCGAATTGGCCCCAACAACGAAGAGCGCACAACAGACCAACCACACGCTTCAACAGGTCCTTCCCCCACCCCCCTCCACTCCAGATGAAATGAGATTAGTACTGTTATTTTATTATTATTTTTTTTCACGCATTAACGGCTATTCTTTTTTTTACACACACACACAGTGGTGCTATTAAGTGTGTTTGTGTATACGTGACTATATATAAACGTATACTTGCTCCGGCGCCACCACATAGAGGTTAGTGTATTTGTTGTGTTAAAGTGCTCCGTTTCTTTCCCTTAAGGGATTGTGAAGCAAATGAAGAAAACAAAAGAGAGAAAAGATCAGGAGAATCATCCATTATCCTTATTGTGCGTACCGATTACTCTTGTACCGACAAGCAGCCTTCTACACACCCATATCCCCAATCGTAACCTGCCGCTGAATGAGCGTGCACCCCCCTCCCTCTTCAGCCACGCCTGGGCTAAGGCCATCTGTCATTTCCCTTCTTTTCCCATCTTTCCCTCCTCGTGTCGTGCTTACTCCGGTGGGTGCTTGTACTTACCGGAGACAATGCAGTGGTTGCGCTCAAAGGGCTCTAGTGTCGCTTGCCACTTCGGGTTCAGACCAGACTCCGTAATCTTCTGAGTCTCAGACGCAAACACGGTGGCGGCATCAGCTGTGGAGTCAATGCAGTTCGCCTTAATGGAGATGACAAAGCCACCACCCTTCTTGAGGAAGTGCTGCGCGTTCAGGGCGAGGATACGTGCCTGGTCAGGCTGAGCCACATCCATAAAGATGCAGTCCACCAATCGAGGAATCAACATGCGGTACTTTTGTGGGTACCTCGCATCCTCCAGAATCGGAACAATGTTGTTGCGGCGCTTTGTCATCTCCTCCAAATCCCTGCCGCTGCGGTGGGAGAACTCCACTGCATAGACGACGCCCTCGGGGCCAACTAGGTCGGATACGTGACTAACTGTAGTGCCGTTGGCGGCGCCCAGGTAGAGCACCTTGGAGCCAGGCCCCATATAGATGTCGCCAATGCCAGCGTAGATGCCTGCCGCCAGCTTGGAGCGGTAGGGGTTCCACACACGGAACTCGTGAGACTCGGTCTCACCTGTAACGGTGCCGTTCACGCGCTTCTCGCTGTAGACAGACACGCCAGGAACGTAAGACTTCGTGGAGAGCGTGGCCTTACCGGCGAGCAGGTAGCAGCCCCCAATGCGCGCGTGCGGCTCGAAGATGTTTCCGGCCGGCTTTGCCGCGCCGCCACGGCCGCCGCGACCGCCGCCGCGACCACCGCCGCGTCCACCACCCCGACCGCCACCGAAGCCGCGCCCGCCACCGCCACCGCCACGGCCACCGCGCCCGCCACCACCGCCGCCCCGGCCCCCACCGAAGCCGCGACCACCACCACCACGTCCTCCGCGCATATTTTGATGTAAGGGGGAGGGCGTAAAAATCTGTGCTATTCTTCAGTTGATCCTTTTTTTTGCCGTTGCGGAGAAATCAGACAGGACAAAAAAAGAAAGAGCAATGCAGACATACGCGTGCGAGAGTAACGACAAGGTAAGAGAAAGATATGCATATAGTGACAGGCATCAACAGTGAATGGTAGCGTAAAGACAAGATGGAATAGACCACAAATATGGCCTACATGTATGTGTGTGTGTATTAACGGGGGCACTATGAGAAAGAGATACTGGGCGTAGAGCATTCACAGCGTGAAATATATCTTTCTTCCCCCCATTTGCGTGTGTTTCCCCTTTCTGTACCAGTTCCTTCTCATCAGTGCTCCTATCTGAATGGAATAGGCTCCATCATCATGTACTCACACGCACAATATCACTGGGACTCATAGCAACATACAAGAATATATATATGTTTAAAGACAAGAACATAAACAACAATAACAGGACGAGGAGTCACCTCCATGTTCGTACGTGCTGTCCAGGCACTGGGCCACCACCGCAGGCTCCTCCCCTCTGCATGTTCTTCTCTCTTGTTTTCTTTCTTCGGTCGCTCAGCTTCTCCTTTTGTCTGCCTCCACTCTCTCTTTTGACCGCTGCTACACATCATACATCACAAAATAGAATCGTACAGCCATGAGAAAAGTTAGTGAAGTGTGCATGCGTGTGCGCGCGCATGACAAGGGAGAGGGGGATGGGGCGACTACTTGACAGTTTCCTTTTGCTTTTCGTTAAGGGTAGTAAGGAGTGTGCGCATGCGCTCAGTCCCTTTAGAGTAGCTATTTGGCTTGTTCAGATCCACGAGAATCCCCACCGCATTCCACATGGCACCGCTCTTCTTGTATTCATCGATGCGTTTTTCGCCGTCCAGTTGCTCCTTCTTGTGACTTGCCCTGGCAGTCTGCAAGTGCTGTTCACGCTTCGACTGCTCCTTCTTGATATACTCCTTCGCCGCCGCCACTATCTTAGCCTCCTTCTCCTTTGTACTGGCATCCATCGCCGCAGTGCGAGATGTTATCTGCTTCCGGAGTGCCTCCGTGACTGCGGCATACTTGGCTTCATTTGTTGGTGGCTCCACCTCTACTGGTGCGGGCGAAGTGGCCTCTGGGTTGGCAGCGAACATATCGTCTATTCCACCGGCTGATGGCGGTGACATGGGGGACTGTTGCTGCAAGGGTGCGGCAGGCGCAGCGGCATTCGCTCCCACCCAATCTTCGTCGTCCACACTTGGCGCGTTTATCACAGCGGGGGCAGGGGGCATGACGGGGGAAGGTACAAAATCATCGGTCGCTGGCGGCTCCACAGGCCCCGCTGTAAAATCATGAGCATCGTTGCTTGGCAAGCGAGGAGCCGCGGTGGGCTCGAAGATGGGGCTCTCCACAAAAGGGATGGCACTGGTGCCTTCAGGCAGCTCTGGTAATTGATATTCCTCCATTATCGAGGGGGGTAAGAATAAGTTATAGTGCGCCTAAACAACAACTAAAAAAATGACACACACAAATCGATGGCCACTTTCCTTTTCTCTTCCGATACGAGTAGAAAACTGTGTAAGAAGGAGGATGATAGGAATGACTGTGGAGTAGGCACCATCCCTCACAGGAAAAAAAATTCATAATTAAATAAACAGCAGCAGGACTGCGCACAGCATTTATTATATGCACATGATAACCTCCCGCATAGAGGTGTATTCACGCCGCAACAACATACGACACAGTAGCAGCAAGTTGAAAGAGGAGAGAACCAAGAGCAAAATAATTAAAAAAAGAAATGCCTCGCGCAGCAATTGGCCACAGATTCTCATACTACAGACGGGAAAAAGGTACAGGATGGCTAACAGGGAAACCATACCGGCCAGCAATTGGGGGAACGAATTATACAAAAAAACAATAATAGTGTCAGCAACCGAATCGCAACGCCCAGCATAAAACATATAGCCACGAGGTATATATAGCGTTCATATGTATTCCTCCTTGTTTCGGTAGATGAAGAAGGAGAGAAGGGTGATACAGCAACAGAAAACTCTCACTTGATGCTCACCAACACAATTGCCACAATAACAAGGGCAATTGCGAAGACAATGGCCACAATGTACCCCACTTTTCTAAACTTCTTCTGATACCTGGATGACTGCTGGATGTTTTGGTGACCAGTCTCGATGAGAGCACGGCCTGTGGTAACATTATCGGTAATAATATCCACTCCACTCTGCTGCTGCTGCACCAACGCGCTAAACTCCTGGTATGTAGTCTTGAGATCCATCACGTCCGACTCAATTTCACGCGCGTTCCACAGCTTTTCGCGCTGGGTGGCCTCCTCCGTGCGGAACTCTGAGAGATCGATCTGCTTTATACTCTCCACCCGCACTTCCTCGTGCTGTTGTGCTTGTGGAGCGACATCTGGTGACCATGGGCCCTGCTGCTTAAAGATCTGCTTTTCCTTCCGTAGCGCCTCTGCGTTTACAACGTTGAATTCTGCCTTGGCGTTTACATACTGGTCCTGAAGACCCTTGAGCTCAGGGTTTCCGGCGTCACTGCCAAAGACGAGCACGGCAGTGCACTTCTCATCGTACTGTTGCACGTGCTGTCGGATGCGACGCAGCTTGTCGCGTGCCTGCCCATCCCGCGCAGTGCCAAGTTCCCCTATAGCTGTCCTCGCGTCCACGCACGCCTTCCGAGTCTGTTGTACCGCACGCGCGATGGCCTCTCCACCCTCTAGCGACATGGTGGAGGAGCTGCCTCTCTCTCGCTCCTGTTGTCTATGCAACGTGTATGCAAGTAGCGTGCACCCGTGTTCAACGGTAGCACAGTAACTTGGTAATGAGAAGGGGGGAGGGGGAGGGGAGAGAGAAAAAAATAGAGAATAGTATTACAGTAAAAGAGAGATCAAGCATTGGCGTATCATTACGCTGAAAAGGGAGCGGGAATGGGGTGGTATGTGTGTGGTACTTCCCCCTCCTCGTCAGCCTTTCCTCCGCGTCACACCGACGCACTGACTGGGAGAGGAAGAATCAAACAGCAACCATACCAATAAGAAAGTGACGAAGGGGAGGTATGAGCACAAGAATAACAGCCCAACAGAAATAATATATAAAAAAAATAGGAATGGGTCAGGCCACTCCAGTAGGGTATGGCCATAGAGTTTGACAGTAGATCTATCACTATGAGGACACGAAGATCCGCGCACCATTGTGATGGAATTGCAGTGACGAGCGCAGCACAAAGACAACCATTATGTGCACATCTGCATTTCCCGTCGCTCATGTGGATCCCAGGGCCCGCCCTGTACCCCAGTTGTGTCGCCCGGGCTGCTGCTCTGTGAACCGTGGGTCGCGCGGGTGGGCCGCGGCTTGCATTGCTCTGATGCGTGGCCCAGAGGGTGCCTGCACCAACTGCTGTAGCCACTTTGGAGTCTCCATGAACCTATGGCCATGAGTTACAGGAATCACATCTTTCAGAAAGATGAAGAGGTGGGCCACACCAATCCCACATATGTCTCCCATCACCTGCTCCCCCATGATGAGATGGAACAACATGAGAACCCACGGGAAAATGTTGGCGTTGAACTCGAATCCAAACAACGCCAGCCTCACTGCCGGGTTTCGCTTGCAGAAGACCCAGCACAGTGACATAGTCAACGCAAAGCTAGTAACCATCAAACCAAAGATGCAGCCGCACACCGACAGCCCAGCAATCAGCATCGCCAGCATCCACACGTAGTCCGCAATCTTATCCTTGAAGTTGGTCTCTTCATTGTACTTCAGATATGTCACAAACATACCAAAGGACATGAGCCATGCGAAAGAGAAGTTACCTAGAAAGAAGGCTGCGGTTATGGGTCTCCACAGCTGGAGCTTGGCAATGCCCTGCGGGAGCAGCAGCAGCGTATATGGCGAGACCACGCCAAAGGAGGAGAGCGCTGTAAGGGAGCCGGAGAAGATGAGCGAGTACTTCGTAACAGGCCCAAGTGAGCTAAACCAGTTTTCAAAGCTTTGAGACATACTTTCTTTATTCGTCGCTTTCTGTGTTGAGAGGGAGAGAGGTAAAGAGACGTTTGGTGTGCACAAGCACTGAAAACAAGGTACATTGGTGTGAAGTAACAACTTCAAGACAGAATAGGGAGCCAGCAGGAATAAGAGAAAAAAGTCAACAAACAAGATGGAGGCTGGTGTCGATGCTGAGTTTTGCTGCTAGCTCCCTCACCCCCCCATTGACGGATGCGTTGTGTGTGTGTTTCTTTGGCTCTTTCTTATGAGAAAAACAGATACAAGATCATGCAGTGCTAGCCTTTTCACCACACGTTCACCAACAATAATAAGTGTAAAAGGGAAAGCGTCTAGCTTAGTCTAATTGAGAGATTTGGAGTGGAGGGGGGGGGGGATGAAGCAGAGGGGTAGCGCGGATATTGTTTTCGCTCGCACACACACACATATATGGGGTGTTCACAGTTTTTTTTAAATGTGCCCATATATACATGTGAACAAGTGCGCGCGTACAGGTGTATCTCTAGCCTCGTGCATCCAAATAGGGTAAACGAAAACAGAAAATATCTAATTGGCAAAAATACGTGTGAGGAGTCACCGCCGCCGCCGCCTATACAATAATGAAATCAGTGCTAACAAACCATAGTAGGAGGAAGGAAGAGAGAGGAAACAAAACAACAACAACTACATAAAGAAGGAGCGTTACTGCAGTTTCTTTACTTGGGAAGCGCGTACGAACACGCCTTTGCCCTTCTGGCAGACGAAGTACTGCTTCTTGTCAATAAAGGACGAGCCGTCGTTGGTGCCTTCATTTCCTTCCAGCATTTCTAGACCGATCCAAATCCCCGCGCCAAACGTTGTGGGACCGTTGAAGCGGACGACGCCGCGATAACCCTTATACGTTACCTGGTCGCCGACGTGCAGCTCGTTGGCGGGGTTGACGGAGCTAGTAGATCCGTGCGAACTTCCACCAGTGAAACCGTGTGGGGTGCGGGAGCGATTCGTGGCCGAGCGGCCAGGCGTGCCTGACCGCGTCGCAGAGCTCGTCGGGCGGCTGCTGTGATGCGGAGACATGGCGGTGCGGGCCGTCGAAGTGGACCGATGGGGGGTACCGGCGCCAACTACGCCGTTGGTGCCCGTGCTGCGGGACGGTGTGCTGGCACGCATGGGGGTTGTACCACTCGTCCTGGCCGGTGTTCCCCTGCGCACTGCGGCTCCCCCGGCGCTGCGGGCCAGGGGGCTGCGTGCACGCATCCCCAGTGCGGAGGACGGGCTGCGGTGCGGAATAGAGCCTGCGCTGATATCGCCGCTGGACGTGCGCATCCGCATGGTGACAACACCCGAGCGTCCCGGCGATGGAGCTCCACGCAGAGCTGACGACGGTGCAGGCGAGCGCGCAGCGCGGGGCCGCGACAGACCGTTTGGCGTCTGCGCGCGGCGTGAAGGTGTCTTTGCCTCGCGAACCACGACCTGCTCCTCCAGCGCCTGATCGCGTTCAGCTCGCAGCAGGTTGATCTCATGCTGCAGCTTGCCAATGCAGATGTGCAGCTGCCGCGCCTCATCGTCGAAGCGGTTGTACACGCTCTCCGGGTCGATCGGGACCGCACTACGTCGCAGCTGGTCGGCGACGACGGAGCCACGATGCACGACCACGTCGGCAAGCCAAGGGTGGTTGAAGGCGGCATACAATGGGATGCGCTTGCTCGGATCCTTCGTCAGGAGACTCTGTATGAAGTCGAGTGCGAGGGGACTGATGTTGGCGGGGTGTGGCAGTGGGGTGTCCATGATGGTGCGAAAAACCTCCTTCTCGGTCGCTGAGGATCCGGCAGAATAGGGGAAGCTACCGGATAGCGTGATGTATGTCACTACGCCAATGGACCAGGTGTCCGCTGCGAAGCCGTCGTAGTGGGTCTGGGTGAACTTGGCGTAGAACATCTCCGGTGCCCCGTAACGCGGGGTCCCAATAACGTCCGAGCACACTACCCGCTTCCCAATCAAGCGTTCACAGCCTGCGTATGGCATCAGCAGCGCGGTGAGGTCTAGAGGGTCCTTCGGCTGGTCGCCTGTGCACACGCCCTTGGACCGCTTGGCCAAGCCAAAGTCCGTGAGCTTGATGTTGTCGTCGTCACTGACCAGAAGGTTCTCTGGCTTAATGTCGCGGTGGATGACATCGTGCAGGTGGCAGTGCAGAACTGCCTTTATGATTTGATAGGTGTAGAGCTTCGACTTCTCTTCCGAGAGCTTCCCTTCTGGCATCTCAAGAATCAGTTCACACAAGTCGCCACAGCGAACCTCCTCGAACACAAGGAAGAACTGTTTCTCAGTTTCAATGTACTCGATGAAGGTCACCACGTTGTCGTGCGGAGGGATGTGTCGGAGAACATCAATCTCTCGTTTCACTTCGGCCATCGCGCGCTCCACGTCACCCTTCGTAAGGGAGACCAAATAGTCCTTCTCAATAATCTTCACCACAAACTTCATCCCGGGGTAGGACCCATCCGGCACATAGGGCGGGATGGGGGCACACTTCTTCACCACACTCCACGCGCCGCGCCCCACTACCTCGCCATCTTGAATGAGGTACTTGTGGTCAATAGCCGTCGTGCTGGTGTGTGGATCGGTGCGCCCCTCCGCAAACCGATCAGACTCCGTCATCATTCTCGATGTATGCTTATTGTGGTTTGCGTGTGTGAGATTGGGAGGTGGTTAGTAAGTACCGTTTGAATCCTACTGTCTTCGTAGATACTTTTTGTATGTGTGTATGTTTTCCCCCTATTCTACACTCTAACTGGCACCGTGATGGGCGGTTACTAGGGCTACTATAGGACTCTTCTGAGGCTCAATGAAGATATACCAGACTTCGGCAGCCACGGAGCACAAAAGAAGCGACAAGGCCCACAAGCCAATAATAAAGAGAATAAAAAAAACTGTAGGTAAAAGGGGTAGCGCTAACGTACATGCACAACAGTAGAAGCGCACTGATGCATACACACACACAGATAAGACACACAATGAACCAGGGGCACATCGTCTTTCAGCTCTAAGGAGAGCTCTCAAATCAGCATCAACACCCATAACAAAAAAGCGGTACGGAGAAATTTTAATAATAGTAGTAATGTGCGTGACGCCACAGGAGGAAGAGAAGGAACAGCAACAACAGCAACAACTCCACTCTACGCCATTTCCGAGTTAGCAATAAACGTGTATGCCCCTCTACCATTATTCCTACAAGCACCTATGACATTTCTTTCCTCCGATGACTACACCCTACGTTATGCTTGCATTCACAAACTCTCATTGCCAAGATCCTCTCCTCCAAAAGAAAGCAAAATCAATAATCTGAACGCTTGTTCAAAAAAAAAAAAGAAGGTGCACCTCTCTCATTCGTTTTGCTCATCTATTAATGTTCGTTTCCGCTAGTGATCGCTCGCTTGTGTGAGTGGATACGTTGGAGGGAGGTTCGCCCCCCTCATCCATTTTTACTAGCGTTATTTGTTTCTCCTTCTGCATTCTGATGTCTTCACAAGTCGTTTGCAACCGCCACACATTTTTCACTTCAGTTTAGACTGAAGCACACATTCTTTGCGACGTAGACCGAACCACCTTCCACCACTCTTTCTTTTTCACGTCATCTCGGACCACCAACTGTCATGAAGCATCACGAACAGAGAAAAAAAAGCTGAGAATATTACATATTCTTATGTTGGTCATCGAGGGGAGGTGCACATAACATTGACTCGCCACGTTGCACCCGCATATTCTGTGCAATTTCACTGCACTTGTCAGCTAAACAGCAGGGCTGAACTATCATAGATCCTACCCTCTCTGTTTCTTCTCCTGCGCTCACATTTTTTTTTCTTAATCGTTTAACGAGAGAGAGATTAACTACCAGAGAAGTGGCGGGTGAGATAAGAAGAAACGAAGCGGAACTAAGCAGAGGATAGGTGCCTTGCAGCCGGAGCAACTTGTGTACTCGCTACTTAAAAAAAAAAACGAAGCACAACAAACGAACGCATTCTCCACCCCTCTCCTTCGTTCCCATTTCTCTACGCCATGGAATGATAGCGGGTAGAAATGACAAATCCGGATCTCATAAGAAAAACACAACAGCAACAACAAAAAAAAGACACGAGCTCAAAGTGCAACACAGCTGACACACGAATGCACAATGGCACGAAGAAGAGAGACGCCCACTCCCCCTTTCCGGTACGACTAGACTAAGCCGCATTCATCGTTACATGTCATTGTGCCAGTGCAATAATAATAATAATAATAAAGTATCCAACGAGAGAGAAATCGCCACTTCCACCAGGGCAACAACAACAAATCTGGAGAAGTGGAGAGAGGAGAAACAGCAGCAACAGAGAAGCTCAAAACGCGATATAAAGCCCACGTACTTCGTTGACGAGCCCTACCCAACATTACTGGACTCATATAAGCATATTAACCTCAAGCTCGCTCTCTTTTTCTCCTTCATCTCTCTTTCTTCTTCCTCTCCGTTGGCTTTGATCTCGTCTCTCCTTTGTCCTGCCACTTTCACTCCCATCCACTGCACAGGCCCACCTCCGCTTCTACACCTGCAGGAAAGGGTGGTTCAGCAGCGTCTCTGCTGTCGGCCGCTGGAGGGCATTGCGGCAGAAGCACTTGCCCAAGAAGTCTTGGGCTGCAGGAGAGCCCAGCTGCTTCGCGTCGTTAGGGATCGCATCGGGCCACCCCGAGGAGTTGGCCAGCTTATTCATCACGTGCATTACATTGGCCATCGGCTGCCACGGCGCGCGGCCAGTGAGCATTTCAGCTACGGTGCAGCCAGCTGACCAGATGTCCGCCTTGAACGGGTCGTAACCAGCCTCATCGGTGATCACCTCCGGGGCCATCCAGTAAGGGGTGCCTGCTAGAGTCGCGGTGGCCGGACCGCGAAGTGTGCCGTGCGTGTTCATGATCTTGGCCTGATCAAAGTCGGCCAGCTTTGCCATGCCAGTATCCATCGAGATAAGGAGGTTGTCACCCTTGATGTCGCGATGTGCGACCTGATTGCTGTGCAGGTACTGCAGCCCTAAGAACATGTGACGGGCGTACACTCGTACCACCGAATAGGGCAAGTTTCCGTGAGGCAGGCTCTTCATGAGTGAAGTCACCGAGCCTCCGGTGACAAACTCAAGGTACACATACAGCTTCCTTGGCGTGCTATCGGTGTCGATCCGACTGTGAAGATACCGGATAATGTTGGGATGCACTAGCTTCTTGTGGATCTCGACTTCCGCGTTGGAAGGGGTGTCGCTGGACAGCTCCAGTACCTTCACTGCCACGAAGCGGCCGCTAGGGAGCACGCCAACAAACACTGAACCGAAGCTCCCGGCACCCAGCTTCTTGCCCAGGGTAACTTGAAGGAGTTCATCTACGGGTACGGCGGTCATGATATTGGTGAGGTATATATCTGCTTGCGTGTGTGCGCCTGCGCGGTCAATGTGTAGCTGAGCTGTCTTTCTTTTAAGTGCTAAAAAAAATAGAGAACCGGCAAAACGGGCCACCACCAAAAAAAAAATCGTAAAGAAAACTGCTTTTGTGTTATCACAATGTCGCTCAACTCACTGAATGGGAAAGGAGTTTTTTTTTTACGATGCTAAGTGATTTCGTTATAATTAGCTAAACGGTAATACAACAGCGAGAATACAAATATACGCGTGTATCGATTGCTAGGGACTAAGCACACGTACAAATGTATTTTGCTCGCCGATACACTTGTCCAATCTGCACAGGGAGAGGGTGCGCGTGGGTCGCACAGCTAGTTCCTATCAGTTTCGGAGGCCGGTATGTATCACTTCCAGGAAATGTAGTGCCCAATGATGGAGCAAAGAGCAGAGAGAGGGGGGGGGGGGAGGGAATAGCAGAGAAAGGAAATAAACAATGCACCAATTAACTTCTTGCAGGCGTACAGAAATGCCTTCCCCCCTCTTCCAACTTTCATTTGTTGACATGTGCACGAGGACGGCTGCCACGATCATGCTGCCTCCCCATGATCACCCTCCCGGTTGTGTGACGATGATAATTACTGTCTTCACTGAAAACGCCTTTTTAGTAGTAGTATTACTATTTACTTAATGAGACACGCGACAGGCCCACAGAGCGGTTACCTTCCACCTCCAATGTGCATGTGCTCATTGAGTCTTACGGGTGCGTATAAGTGTATATATATATATATGCCATTGTGAAAAAGGTAGAAAAACAGACACCCTTTGCTCCACCCAGACGCATTAACGTGTTCACGCTTACTGAGCGCATGCCACGGGAAGCGGGCCCACTGACTTGTGTGCCCTTTCCGTCCATCTGGATATTGGTGTCGGGTGGGGAGACCGCACAGCTCCCATTCTTCTCTTATCCTTCTTTTTTAAAAAAGATTATTCTTCCACTCATGCGGCAGCGGTGGCCTTCTTCTTCTTTTCCTCAAGAGAGAGCGAGAGCTTGTTCGTGGCCAACAGGAGCTCATCGGTGTAGGGCTCGAGCGCAGGGCCCTTTTGCACCTTAAGCCCAGTGATGGGTTCAACCTTCTTGTTGGTAATTAGCAGGGTGATCTTAAAGTGTCCAACCACCTCGTTGTCACGTTCGTAGAGAACAGGGTAGGGAATGATAGCATCATGCTTCGCCATCTCGTTCAGACCTAGGCGAGCCTTCTTGCTCTCCAGGCTGCGAATGGCAAAGGGGAATGTCATGAACTTCGTGTCGATCTCCTTCTGCACCTCCTTGGCACTCTCCATCTTGACCGTGTACTTGGAGTCCAGAGCTACCTTGTACACGCTAGGGCGGGCGTCGCGCTCCTTCAGCTTGCCCTTGCCACTCGTCATGGCAATGTCTAGCGTCCACACCTGCGCCTTCTCGAACTCGTAGTCGTGCACCAGCTGCTCGCCAATGCGCTTCTGCGGGATGCAGCGGAAGCCGTCGATAATGTAGCGCTTGAGCATGTGCGAGAGCACGCCTTCGACCGGGTTTACCTTGAAGTGCTCGGCTGCCTTCTCGATCACCTCGGTCACCTCGTAGATAGTTGCGCCGGGGCGCATTTTGCGGAGGGCAGTGTTCAGCACATTGTGTGCAGCGGTGATCACGCGGTGCGCCCTCTCGTCCGCCCCCAGCTCGTTGTTCTCCGTCACCTGAATAGTATGGGCCACCTGCGCGCAGTAGCCGTCAACATGGATGCCAAGGTCGTAGTGCACCACATCGCCGAGCTTGATCTCCTGCGGTGTAGCCTCATCAGACGCGCCAGGGCTGTTGTGGCACACGCAGTTATTAACCGAGATGCACGTCGGGAACGCGACGCCCTTCTCAGTGCCCTTGAACATGGACTTCAGCTTGGTGGCGATGGTCTCATCGCCGAGGCGGCACAGCTCGAACACCTTCGCGCCAGGCTTCGTTGCGTCGATGAGGATCTGGAGGGTCTCGTTACACCACACCGCAGCCTTCTTGTAGCGCACACAGACATCCGAGTTGTTGATAGTGGTGTCTTCCTCCTCCTCATCCTCCTCAACATCCTCGTAGTCTTCCCATTCCTCGTTACCGACGTTCTTGGACATTTGTATGACGCTTGCTTGGAGCGCTGTGTGTATATGTATGAATATGTGCTGCGTATACAGATGGTAACTAACTATCAATATTGCGATTCAGCACGCGTGCGCGTGTTGGAGCGAGGGACAAGTATAGGGGGAAAAAACGAAGGTTCACAAAAAGGGCGGTTTCAGTAAAAAAAAAAGAACACACAGAGAAATCCGGAAACATGAGGGAATAAAGGGGCATCGAGATATGCGGAATCCCCCCCTCACCACTACCACTTGTATTCTCTATAGTTTGGATGGGACATCGTTACGTAGAAGTTAGATAAACAAAAATATCTGTGTCGTGCTATGTCCCACGAAGGCACATAATTCGGTATACTTCTTTTTCCTGTGCCCTTTTCCTCATCTTCTTTACACTCTCAACACACTTCATGCCACCATCGCTTTCGTTATTAAACAACAAGAGGGAGTGTGGTGAGGTGCGCGGGCACCTAGGTGTGTGTGTGTGGGGGGGGGGGGGGGGCTAAGAGAGCGGGAAGATGATCGGAATATGGGCGCCCCACTGCCTGTTGTGTTGGGCCTCCCCAGCCAGAC